>JAODAL010005441.1:0-112500 GCA_025379985.1 Phyllomedusa bahiana | reverse complement strand
TCTATGGGGCCGGCGGGCAGCACCCTGCCCCTTATTAATGCCGTAATTGCGGGCGAAATCCGTCCCGCAATTACGGCTTGAATAAGCCGTATGAAGCGGCCCTTACACATGTCACTAAATTCTAATCCTCCAGGTGTGACCTGGAGAAGGCCTGCCTGGGGTGAAACACCACACATGTGTCTGCACTTGTTGTAAGTAAATAATGTACATTTCATTAATTCAAGACAAGGTGTACCCTGCACTTACCAAAGCCTCGTCCTGGAACAAAAATCCTCCCACTTGGCTTCTGACAGACTTGCATAACCAAGGTGTGCGGTAGGTACCATTATTTCCTTAAGGGTATATTCACACGGGCTAACTTCGGCACACATTTCGCGGCGTATTTGTGCTCTAATACGAGCGAGATGCGTGCCGAAATTACGGTAATCCATAGTTCTCATAGAGAACTAATGATTACGCCTCCTCCCCCCACTCGTACAATACGATCGGGGACATAATTGACATGTCGATTACTTGCGGCAAATACATGCCGTGAATAATGCATGTCAATGGGGCCGCCGGTCTAACGCCCCCCCCCCCCCCCACCCTCCCTGCGCCGCAGGAGTACACGCTGATCAGTGCGACCCCCAAATCACCCGGCGTAATTGCGGCCGTACTTTACACGCCACAGTTACGCCGTTTGAACATAGCCTAAGGGACAGAAAACGAGTCACTATCTTTTGAACAGGGACGGCAAAACAAACATCACAGGGTGTTAACGCTTCACTGTACTTTTCACAACTAGAAAATTAATAATAAAAAGTTATACTTAAAAATGTACTTGATCCAACGTTTAATAGAAATGTAAGAACAAACCTACAGAACCTATCTTGTTGGAAACCTGGAGCCTGTATAGATCACTGTCACTCAACTTTCTTAGTCACCTGCTTGGCAAAGCTGCCTTGCCAAGTAGTGATACATCCTTCACTGCAGCACAATCGGGCATATTTGCCATTCGGGTGACTCGGAAAGCTGGATGACCGGGATTGCCACTTCTCGCATATAATTGCACGTCTAGGCAGATTTGCCAGGTCAGGAGTTTGGGAATGCTGGATGACATCTGTGTGTGAGCTGTAATGATGATTATGATGGTTGTCACCCAGCTTTCTCAAGGACTTACTGGGGAGATTTTGATTTTGGGGCACCATGCACCACCAGCACTGCTGTCAGACACGCATATCGCCTGCGCTCTCAGCGCTTCTGACATTTTCACAGCATAATTGATTGGAGTTAAGTTACATTGTAATAGAAAATGATATTTAACTGCGTTTCGGGAGAGATCTGCTAGAGGCGCCTCAGGGGACCCTCAGGTTAGAATGATATGAACAGTTCTGTAGCGTAATCCCCAGACACGCACGGACGCCTCCTCCATTCAGCTTGAAGTTGGTTTCTCCGCTGCGATGAACAACTCGCGGGTTACAATCCTCCCGAGACTGAAATTTCTCTTTGTCGTCTTCTACCTTGGCGTGCAGCGCACCCAGTCACTCCTTATCCTGCTATCAGTCAGACAGATGCTGTTACTATTGTGTCCATTGAGTGCTATGATCTTACAGCATAAGAAGTGAGGGCAGGAGGGTGAATGGGGGCCGGAGCACTGTTAGAAGAATGCGCTGGCTAGCACGTACTTATAAGGCTATGTTCACACAGCTTATTTTGGGACGTTTTTCAGCTCGTAATTTGTGCCGTACTGCGCGAATTACGGGCTGAAATACGTCCCAGTCATTACGGTAATCCACAGTTCTCATAGAGAACTATGGATAACGTCTCCTCTCCCTGCCCGCACAATACGGCAAGCGGGGAGAGACGTGAAATGTCAATTATTCACGGCGTATACACGCCGAGAATAATGCATGTCTATGGGGCCGGCGGGCTGCCCCTCCTCCTGCCCCCCCCCCCCCCCCCCCGTACACATGGCTTAATTGCGGGCGAAATACATCCCGCAATTAAGCCGTGTGAACATCACCTAACAGCAGGCGTGGAGCGGAGCGCTCAGGTATGCGCCGTGTGAACCTAACCTTAGACGTGAGAATTTTGTTGTGCATTCACTGAGGATTGGTAACGGAACAATCTGGGACCTACCTAAATGGCGGCCATCACCCGACTTTTCAAGAAGCAAACATGACCTAAAACCAAAATAAAAAAGTTTTCTAACATTGAACACTGTGCAGCTCGTACATGTTTTAATGTGATCAGGGAATTCTAACTTATGCTCCGTTGACTGAGTCCCTCCGAGTATAAAGGCTGTGTCCAGGGAATTGCATTGAGCAGCACTAGGATATATCGGTCCATTCTCCCTCTCCGATGTAGCCATCATGTTGAAGAAGTGACGGGACCAGGTACGAGGATGTCAGTCCCGAGTTATGAGGTTTCTGGTGCAGAACTCCGACTTTACGATCCTGATTGTGCCGCTGGAACAGCTCATTACTTCAGGCTTGCTGGCACTCTCAGGTCTATCTGGAAAACATTTGCTAATATCTCTGCATTGTCTTATTTTATGTCATTTTTTTTCTTTTCTCTTGCCTGGCAATAATAAACTTGGGGGTTTGCGGGGGAGGGTCATAATTACCTCCTTTCCATTGTGCTGCTTTCCAAAATGCGTTGCACATATTAAGCCATTAAAGTTCTTTAAAAGACTTTGATTTTTTTGCTCACCAAAAATAGCAATAATGCGTCTCACAAGGCGGAATAAATATCCTGGCATAACAAAAAAAAAAAAGAAGTATTCAGAGCTGCTTAGCATAAGAAAAGAAATCATTGGAAGAAGAGAGTGTTGGGGGGGACCTTTTTGTAAAAGAGCAAATTATCAGGGTTATTGAAATAAGGAATCTCAAGGCGCTCGCATTTCTTCATTGATTGATATAAGATACAAACCAGAATCATTTGGAAGGGTAATCGGCGGCGGCGCTGATAAACACACGTTTCAGGTCTTCCTTGTAATCACTTCTACTAGTTCTGTATACAGTCAAGTGTCTTTTAATCTTGGATCCCATGATATCTCTATGATAATCCGATAGAAGTGGTCCCCGTTATGTGGTAGTAGGACATTGGTAAACTTTTAGAATTTAGGTATGGAGCGTTGGGGCAGTGACTAAAACATGTTATTATCAGGTTTAGATAAATTTGGTAACTTTTGCAATAACCTGAATTAAAGCGAACCTGTTAGGTGATTTTTGCTGCCCTATCTGAGAGCAGCATGTGATAGAGGGAGAGAAACTGAGCTCTGGGATATATACAGTGGATACGGACAGTATTCAGACCCCTTTAAATTTTTCACTCTTTGTTTCATAGCAGCCATTTGGTAAGATCAAAAAAGTTCATTTCTTCCTCATTAATGTACACTCTGCAGCCCATCTTGAAAGAAAAAAATGGAAATGTAGATATTTTTGCACATTTATTAAATAAGAAAAATTGAAATATCACATGGTCATAAGTATTCAGACCCTTGGCTGTGACACTCATATTTAACTTGCATGCTGTCCATTTCCTTCTGATCCTCCTTGAGATGGTTCTACGCCTTCATTAGAGTCCAGCTGTGTTTAAACTGGTTGGACTTGATTAGGAAAGGCACACACCTTTCTATATAAGAGCTCACAGTGCATGTCAGAGCACATGAGAATCATAAGGTTTAAGTAACTGCCCAAGGAGCTCAGAGAGAGAATTGTGGCAAGGCACAGATCTGGGCAAGGTTACAGAAGAATTTCTGCAGCACTCAAGGTTCCTAAGAGAACAGTGGCCTTCATAATCCATAAATGGAAGAAGTTTTGGACAACCACAACACTTCCTCGACCTGGCCGTCTAGCCAAACTAAGCAATGGTGGGAGAAGAGCCTTGGTGAGAGAGGTAAAGAAGAACCCTAAGATCACTGTGGCTGAGCTCCAGAGATGCAGTAGGGAGATGGGAGAAAGTTCCACAAAGTCAACTATCACTGCAGAGCCTCCACCAGTCGGGGCTTTATGGCAGAGTGCTGACGGAAGCCTCTCCTCAGTGCAAGACATATGAAAGCCCAAATACAGTTTGTAAAAAAGCAAATGAAGGACTCCCAGACTTCGAGAAATAAGATTCTTTGGTCTGATGAGTCGAAGATGGAACTTTTTGGTGTTAATTCTAAGCGGTATGTGTGGAGAAAACCAGGCACTGCTCATCACCTGCCCAATACAATCCCAACAGTGAAACATGGTGGTGGCAGCATCATGCTATGGGGGTGTTTTTCAGCTGCCACCACTGGGACAGGAAGCTGGGACAGGAAGACTGGTTGCAATTGAAGGAAAGATGAATGCAGCCAAGTACAGAGATATCCTGGATGAAAACCTCTTCCAGAGTGTTCTGGACCTCAGACTGGGCCAAAGGTTCTTCTTCCAACAAGACAATGACCCTAAGCACACGGCTAAAATAACAAAGCAGTGGCTTCAGAACAACTCTGTGCCCATTCCTGACTGGCCCAGCCAGAGCCCTGACCTAAACCCAATTGAGCATCTCTGGAGAGACTTGAAAATGGCTGTCCACCAAAGTTCACCATCCAACCTGAGGGAACTGGAGAGGATCTGCAAGGAAGAATGGCAGAGGATCCCCAAATCCAGGTGTGAAAAACTTGTTGCATCATTCCCAAGAAGACTCATAGCTGTAGTAGCTCAAAAGGGGGCTTCAGTTTTTCTTGCAAAAATATCTACATTTGTGTTTTTTTTTTCTTTTCTTTCAAGATGGGGTGCAGAGTGTTCATTAATGAGCAAAAGAAAAGAACTTTTTGGATCTTACCAAATGGCTGCAATAAAACAAAGAGTGAAAAATGTAAAGGGGTATGAATACTTTCCATACCCACTGTAGATTTATATGATTTGGAGCAGGATTTATGAGTAAAGAGCAAGAATAATAGTACAAAGGATTTTCTCATCTGGCAGTTTCACAAAGCCTGCTCTTCAGATTGCTGATCAAGCTATGGGTGGTTCTACAGCAATGTCTGACCTTTCAGATCTACTATTCCTAGCTGAGTCTGTTAGAGGAACATTAGTAATGGAGAGGTTTTAACAGCAAGGCAGAACAGGTCTCTAATACCATGTCTGGACAACACTGGATTTTGGTTGGTTTTTAAGGGGGTCAGCATTTTGAATCTGCTGAAAATCCGATCGTACCAGCACTTTGTAGCCCTAAATATAAAATCCTTGCTGTAGTCTAGACAGCACGTTTTTTTTTTTCTTACTGGGGGTTTCCAAAACCTAAAACTGTCCATCCAACGGAACATAGAACATGTTTTTTATGCAATTGGGTTTCTGTGCAGCCCATGTACTGGGATGCTGGGAATCTGAAATCCGACTGCGTGTTTTGTGCAAAACAACACTGCGGTGTGGTCCAGCAATGTGAAAATGGCGTCGGATTTTTGCGGCATTTTCAAATTGCTGTGTAACTTTAGCCTAAAGATTTAAATTTGTCTGTAAACAAAAATCAGAACAGCAAAGTATTTGATTATGGTCTTTACATTTAATTTTAAACATTTACGCAAAAGTAAATAATGGGGAGAGAAAGTCCTGTCTACCCCGCCCACATACAGTGATGTACAGCGGGGTCGGCACTTGTTTCACTTTTATTTTTTTTTTCAGTTTTTTACTTAGAAAATCTGCACCAAGTCATATAAATCGATATATCCCAGAGCTCTGCTCCTCTTTCTTTATCACATCCTGCTGTCAGGGCAGCATAAATCCTCTGGCAGGATCCCATTAAAAAACAGTAAATAGAACATTGTATAAATTTTATTTGCAGTGAGAAATTTGATCCCTCTGGCAAATAACTTAAAGGGGTTTTTCCAGGACGCGAGTTACTTACCTCCTTATCAGCACGGGAGTAGAATATAAACAAATTGTGCTGAGTCATGAAAGCTGCAGGGGAGAGAGGGAGGGGGTGAGCAGAGAGTGAGGACTAAGGGAGCGTCTCAAAACTTAACTCAAATAATAACTTTATAACAGTTGATTCTCTATACAGCAAGACACAGGCTCATACACTGCACTTTCTCCCCAGCCCCTTGAAGCTCATTCATTTTCCCTGTCATCAGATAAGAAGTGTTTCACAGGAGGCCAGATCAGCTCCTCTGGTCGTGTCTAATGCAAGCTTTCAGGAAACTAAGGGGATGAGAATGCTGTACTCTCGGAGGCTTCACTTTTTGTAATCACATATATCTAGAAAAGGGATTACCCATTTTGGAGGATCCCACGTCAACATTACATCGTGGCAAAACCCCTTTAATACTTGGTGGCAAAACCCTTGTTGGCAAGCACAGCAATCAGATTTTTTTTGTTGTTGATGATGTTTGCGCACATGTCAGGAGGAAATTTGGTCCACTCCTCTTTGCAGATTATCTCTAAATCATTAAGATTTTGAAGCTGTCGCTTGGCAACTTGGAGCTTCAATTCCCTCAATAAGTTTTTTTATGGGATTAAGGCATGGAGACTGGCTAGGCCACTCCATGACCTCAATATGCTTATTTTTGAGCCACTCCTGTGTCGCCTTGGCTGTATGTTTTGGGTCATTGTCTAGCTGGAAGACCCAGGCACGACCTATTTTTAATTTCTTGGCGGAGGGAAGGAGGTTGTCACTCAGGATTTTACAGTACATGGCTCCATCCATTCTCCTATTGATGTGGTGAAGTAGTCCTGTGCCCTTGACAGTGAAACGCCCCCAAAACATAATGCTTCCACCTCCGTGCTTGAAATTGGGTACGGTGTTTTTTCGGGTCATAGGCAGCATTTCTCTTCCTCCAAACATGACAAGTTGAGTTAATGCCAAAGAGCTCAATTTTTGTCTCATCTGACCACAGCACCTTCTCCCAATCACTCACAGAATCATGTAGGTGTTCATTGGCAAACTTCAGACGGACCTGCACATGTACCTTCTTAAGCAGGGGGACCTTGCGGCCACTGCAGGATTTTAAACCATTAATGCGTAATGTGTTACCAGTGGTTTTCTTGGTGACTGTGGTCTCAGATCGTTAATAAGTTCCCCCCCAGTGTAGTGTTAGGCTGATCTCTCGCATTCCTCATGGTCAAGTATTTCCAGGATCATTTTGCATTTCTTCCATTTTCTTACTATTGCACCAACAGTTGTCTCCTCACCCAGTGGTGAGAAGGAGACAACTCACATCTCACTTATGGTTTTGTAGCCCATTCCAGCTTTGTGCAGGTCTATGATCTTGTCCCTGACATCCTTAGAAAGTTCTTTGGTCTTGCACATGATGTAGAGATCAGAATCTGACTGAGTCTGTGGACAGTAGTCTTTTATAAAGGTGACTATTTAAGACAGCTGTCTTTAATGCAGGTAACGAGTTGATTAGGAGCATCTAAATGATCTGTAGGAGACAGAACTCTTAATGGTTCTTAGGGGATCAAATACTTATTTCTTTCAGCAAAATGCAAATAAATTCATATAATTTATAAAATGTGATTTTCTGGATTTTATTTGAGATATTCTATCTCTCAATGTTAAAATTCACCTACCCTTAAAACTATAGACTTCTACAGACAAGGCGATAACCAATTATGCTTAATTTTTTTTATTGTATTTATTTTTTTTATTTGTAAACTGGAGTAAGTGGATGTTGTGTGTTTTTTTTTTTTTTTTTTTTATTTGAGTCCCACTAGGGTACATGACCACTAGGTGGCGCAAACATTTGTACACTGTTCTGCAATACTTGTGTATTGCAGGATAGTGTGCTATTACAGTTCTCTTATTACACCTTGCCTCTGGCAGGGTGCCATAGGGGCAGTAAGATAGTAGGCCTGTGACCCTTCAATAGGCCCCTAGTTGCTTTGCCTGCTAGTCAGCAACCTATGTTTGAGTCGATCAGGCGTATAACTGTTAGGCTATATTCACCCGGCTTATTCACGACGTAATTGCGGGACGGATTTCACCCGCAATTACGCCGTGTGCTCCGGGGCGGGGGGCCAGCAGCCCGCCCACCCCATAGACATTCATTATTCACGGCGCATATACCGCCGTGAATAACTGACGTCACTTTCTCCCCGCTCAGACGGAATCCATAGTTCTCTATGAGAACTGTGGATTACAGTAATGACTGGGACGGATTTCACCTGTAATTCGCGCAGTACGCCGCGGATTACGGGCTGAAATCTGTCCCAAAATAAGCCGTGTGAGCATAGCCTTAGGGTATATGATTTTGGGTCTGTGTTGGACCTGAAAATCGCATCCAAAAACGTAGCGTCTATTGGATCCAACACGGATACAACATGCATGTTTGTATCCGTGTTGTATGCAGCAGGATCGCAACAGATTCTTTATTATAGGACTCCTGCTGCGTCTTTGGCTCCAAGAATTGACCTGTAAATTCTGTGAACGGATCTGAAAGACGGACCCGACAGACGCAAGGTAAACACGAATCGGCGATCACTCATGTCTTGACACTGCTCATTGTTTGCGTGTTTGGATCCGTCTAGACGAACCCAAAAGCGTATGTTCACATGGACCCAACACCCTGTGTGAACATACTCCTAAGATGCGGCAGTTTTGTTAAGCACGGCATCTAAGTAAACAGTCGGGATCGGAGTTACCTTCGGTCTCAGCCGCTGAAGGCAAATGTCAGCGGTAAGTAGCAGCCACCAGCCACCATGTATGGAGGATGCTCAGCTCCTAAGTCCACTCCATACTTGCACCCCCTAATGATTGGCAGAGGTAGGCTCCCTAGGCTGTCGCCTATCTCTGCCTACCCGTGGTCCCAGCCCTGTGGGATCCACGGCAGCATGGCTAAGCAGCTTAGCCAATCGGAGCTCATGGAAAGTGTAGTGATAACCCCTGCGGAAGAAAAGATGATAGACATATTGGTTGTTATACAACTTAAAAAAGCGATGGAAATCTCCACTTTGCTTCTGCTCAGTTATGTTTCTGGGAAAGCTGGGTGGGAACCAAATGGTTTACCCATATAGTCACCCAGCTTTTCAAAGCTCCTGAATGGCAGATCTGTCTAGTAATGCAGTGACTTGGGAGTGGATAATCTGTAAACTATAGATAATGCATTATCCTATTACAGACCCGACTCTTCCACATCTAAGTAAGCAGCAGAGCGATCAGTGTTCCCCATGATTCACTTGTTTTAAAATTATTATCAAAATGTGAAACATTTCACAAGTTGGGTGCTGTTTTTCTTTTCTTTTCTATAGGTGGCGCTGTTGCAATGTATGCAGATATAACAGCTGGTAACCATTGGTCTTTAATGCAATCATAGTAATTACATTTAACCCATTGGATATTTATGTGTGATGCTTGTTGCAGGACCATCCTCCCCTAAAGGCTGCACTAAAATATTTTGGAGCCCTAAAGCTACTGATTTTCACAGGATTGTTTAGAATTGCAGCAGTAGCTGGATGGTTAAAATTGAGTGGTAGTGCTACAAAAAGTCTCAGCGAAGCCCTGGTGTTATTCGCCCCCCCCCCCCCCCTCTTTCTCCATATTATATTAAGACACCAGGAATGTCACATATAGCTGTCTTTATCATTGCAGAAGAATGTGCCAGGAAACCTCTGCTGTGAAATTGTCTTTTTAGAGCAGCCAAAACCCTTGTAGTTTTAATGGCGTGTCTGTCCAGCATCTGCTCTCACATCCTGTGCACTACTCCAGTTTGCAGAACGCGAGAGTGAGGTGCAAGGCGCTTATTTTTATGCGTTGGCATAAAAGAGGACATTTCCTTGGTCTTCGTCTAACATAAGAGCATGACTCGGCTCCATATAGAATATGCACTATGCATAAAAGGCATTTTTACATAAGTAAGTGACTCCATGTTACCTAAACGAGCAGTGGTTCGGTTGTGTGTGTAAAAGTCATTTGTGTGCATCTCATCATTGAACATGTCGGACTGGATTTGAATGATGTAAAAAAAAAAATGCAGAAAATATGCACACAATTTTTTTTTGTGATCCATTTTTTTTGTGTTTCAGGCACGTTTACCAGTCAAGTGTACCAATTACATGTCAAACAAAATCCACACATAATTGGTGCATTTTTTGCAATCCCTATTGATACTTTACCTGGGTAAAACCACACATTTATGTTTTGTGATGCATATTTTTAAAATGGAATATGCGCCCAATGGTCCATATTCTCATAGAAAACAATGGGATGTTTTTGGCCCATAAAATGTATGTTGTATGCTTAAAATATACGTAAAAAAATGCTGGGTGACCCCTATCTTGGTTATCCAGTACAATGCATGAGGTATGCAAAGTCACTGAAAGAGCTTTGGTCTGTAAGGTATCCTTGCATAGTTAGCCTATTTGATGCGGAGGTTTTTGTAAAAAGGGCCTAACCAAACAAAGGAGGGGCTGAACCTTAAGCTTGGGGCTGTTAGGGTTCACTATTTGGGTCCTTTTCCCAAAACATAAAAAGTCCATGGAACACCTTCATGTTATAACGTGAAATAGTTTTGTTAAAGGGGTAGTCTTACCACATTATTAACCTTTGTCTACATATTTAAGGCTAATCAAAGACCATCACCAAATGCATTACTGTTCCAATTTTACTTAAGTTTATAGTTAGAGCTTTCTTATCTCCTCTTTGTTTACAAAAGCTTCTCTATTTACGCTACCTCTCTCCCAAAGGAAGGCTTGGCTATGACACCACTCCCGCTGCGCCCTTATCGGCAAGGGGAGTTTTTGCTTCTTGGGCTATTTTCACAACGGCAAAATTGCAGGACGATTTGCCCGCAATTATGCCCCTGTGCCGGAGTGGGGGGGGGGGGTTGGGGCGGCAGCCCTCCAGCCCCATAACATTTATTACTACGGGGCCCTATTCGCCGCAAATAAATGACATTTCACTTTCTCCCCCCGCTCGACGTATTTTGCGAGCGGGGAAAAGGAGACGTAAAACCAATTCTCTATGTGAACTGGGATAACCGAAAGACTGGGGTCTATCCCCCATTTAGGTTTTCAGGGCACATTTATGTTTACATTAAATATAGCAGAAACACTCAGCAGCTAACAATGTGTCTTAGCAGCAGTTTTTGTCCTCTCAATAGCATCTTCATCTTATGACAAATACAGCTATGTTACCTGACATTTATAGCCAGATATCTTACTTGGACAGTGTCATTGTTTTTCACAATCCCCCATCAATAAAGTAATTGTAATAGGAGCTAGCAGAGCTGAAATCAGTCTCGTAACCCACCCCCCCCCGCACAGGAAGTTTGGTCTGGAAGATGGAGTGAAGACCAATAACAGATGGGACAATCCCTTTGACACAAAGTTAGATAGCAGTGAATTTGCTCTCTATAGTCAAAATGTAACATGTCACTAAAGAAAAAGCATCATGCGGTGACTACTGTCCAGCACACCCTCCACCAATCTCTGCCTCCTCACTCCAGATTCTCACTTAAAAAAGGCGTTTGCAGAAACATTGGGGCACATTTAAAAAGGAAACCTATCACCCCCACACAAACCCAAAAATTTGATGGATAAATTATAATTTTTCCAAAATTTACAGTCTTTAAAATTTCAGGGATTTCCCCTCATATAAGGCACGTTTACACGGCGGCCCAAATACCGCAGAGGGGGGCTGGTCCGGGGTTTTTGCGGATTCAAGCCCTCCCCCCCTTCGCCCCCACATGTTCATGTCCCACCCGAAAAACGAGCGGAAAATGACATATTCGAATTTTTCGGCCCCGGGGCAGGTTAAAAAAAAGTCTGGCAAAAAACCGCGGTGGGGATGCTCCCGGATTTTCCCATTAAAAAATTTAAAAAAGGTTTTGACAGTGGGTTTACGCCTGCTTCAAACCGAAAACCATCGTAAAACCGACTGTAAACCGGCTGTGGGGACAAGCCTTCAGGGGCCAGATTTTACTTTCTGTTGAAATCAGGGATCCTTATCTAAAAAAATTTTCTGGGGGAGATACCATCTTGCAGGGGCAGCTGAGGGCATAGCGCTTGCACGGGTGCCCTGAGCCTCACTAATGCGGGCACATTCAGGGATGAAAAGGGGACAGATTTTCCTGTTGCTTTCACCTCCTCCTCCAGGGGGAAAGGGGCTTATAATATTAAACTGCTGCTAGTGTGCAATGATGTAGACTTACAGGTTTCCCCCTGTGCAGGGACTTCCCGCTCAGAACAGTTACTTTTACAAAAAGCGCAACATAGTGATCCATCAAGCTGTCAGGTGCCAACTTGGCCCGACTTCAGAGCTGTCTTAAATGGCCGGCGCTTTTTTAAAAATGTGAATTACGGGTGAAATGTTTTGATTTTCCTAATGAAGCATATTTGAGAAAATGTTTGTATTTCAGTATTCATGAGATTTCTCTGGAGGTTTTAAGTCCTCTTTAACGAAGTTCCGCTAGAATTCTGGCACAATTGCCAAAAATGTTGTGCTTTACAACACATTTAAGTATTTTAGACAGTTTCTAGACACTTCTGCGTCTCGTTCGACAAAAAGGATGTGACACTGACAAAGAGGCATGGTTTCACTGGGAAATGGGATGTGGCTTCACGTGCTCCAAAAAATGCGCCAGAATTTGGGCGCATGTTAGTGGCATAAAGTAAGCCAACTTAAAGGTGATATAAAGTAAGACTAGACCGTTTAAACCTGCGCCAGAGTTCTCAACACTATGATAAATGTGAAGAATTGTAAGACTGTCTAGTCTACCTAAGAACTGTCTAAGAGTTAGACACTATTCATGATAAATCTCCCCCTTTGTGAACCATATCTGGAAATATATGAGACATGTTTAGTTTTGACTAGGAGAGTAAATTCAATATTGTGTGCAACATCTTGTGTTAAAGGGATTTGCTCACTAAAATGATTACCTTTTGACGTTTAGGGAATGGTAAATGAAAACTTTTTCTAAGTACATTGATCTTTTGATATGGCCTTGGTTAGGAGATAAGTGAGATTGTATCTGCTCTGAGTGCACACAATTCTCTAGGTTACTGTCCATCTCCTTTCTTGATTAGACAGATGGCAGGAAGTGACATCACAATGGTTGGCGCTCACTCCAGGGCAGACTCTTTATCTCTAACAAGATTAGTTTGGTTACAGATGAGCAATTTTTTTCACTCCTCAGAGCACTTGTAGTTTGGTTTAGTTATAGAGGAGCTAAATATGCTAATCATCACTGCTATAGAACCACCCACAACCTGACCAGGCAGCGTGATTATAAAGCTGCATGTGATTCTGTGAAACAGCATGGTGAAAAAAAACCTTTACGCCTACATGCATACGACAATTGTAAAATAAATTCTGTTATAGAATCTGACCAGTATTTTACAGTTGATTTACGTGTTTTGCACTAATTTTTCGTTGTTTTTCAGATTTCATCTGGCTCATTAACATTGAACTGTACCATAACTCGCCATTTTCAAGCGAAATACGACAGATTATAGAACATGTTCTAAATTTTTGTTTTGTTTTTTTAAGCTGAGTTCGGGTATGTAATCCAACCTCAGAAAATTCAAGCTGTGTAGACTACAGCTCGGATTCTCTGTTGAGGTCTATGGGGATGATTTACTGTCAGAATTTTTGCAGATTCTAAATACCGAATCCGCTTAAATATCCGACAGTAAATCACTGTCGTGTAGACGTAGGCCAATACAATAAAACTTCTCTACTGTGATAACAGGAAGGTATGCCATAAACATTTTACTATAGGAATGCTGGGTCGCTGCCTTGCTTATAAAGTGGCCATATTGGTTCTCACCCATTTATCCTAGAAGCTCTGTAGTTTATAACTTGGGCTATCAAGCTCCACGTAGCCACAATACGTGTGATCTTTTTACCATTAACCCCAGCATGTCCAGAGCCCGCCTGACTCATAGCGATCAGTGTATTCTTTACGGTTAAGCTCCTCGAAGGTGTCCTCGGCAATCTGCATTGAGCGCTCTTTTGGACGTTAAGCTAAACCTTGCCGCTGTAATATCCACACTCGAAGCTCGTGAGAATTCCCAGCTGTTGCCAGACACTTGTGGTTTGATCTTGAGAATTGCAGATGACTCTTCAGCGGCTTTCCTGTGTCGGATCGCGTAGGACGCATAACAAGACAACCTCACACCATTCCACCGCGTTCTGCTAATTGGAGACCAAACATGGGCCGTAACCATATTCCCTTGGTAATTATTGTAGACCCCTCCCGGCCACTTAACCCTTCTGCATAAATATACACAGCTCTCCGCCAGCAAGCCACACCAGCAGGGAAGAGGTTAAATGCTAACGTTAAACAGCTGTCAGCTGCGGCAGGCGGCCACGAGATGGCCTATTTAATAACCTTCCAGTTTAGAATAGGCCAAGGCTTCTGCAGCTCAAGTATTGATATTTTTGATAGATCTGCAAGAAGGTTGGGGGAGCTTAAAGTATGTAAATTGCCATAGCCTCTAATTTTATTGATTTAAAGAAAAAGAAAGGGGCGGGGGGTGAGTGACAACGGTGGTAAAATACAAAATGCGTCTCTCTCATTACGATGCATATATAAATGTCACAAGGTTGCAGGCAGGCGCTTGGGATGCACTGTGCGAAAGGAGGGTGAATTACTGGGACATTGTGTGTGTAATGAATCGGTCGCTTCTGTCTGCTTTATAATAGAAAATTGCAGTTTATTATAGGAGATGATCGTGTGATGGACCCTAAAATGTGCTGTCTGGGGGCTGACCTGATCTCCAGACAGCGCCACCATCGACTTGTTTTCCTGGTAGTCCAAGTAGTCCTCTCAAGCCCTGGGCATACAGGTGGGTAGCTCCACATTGATCAACTGTTGCCTAACTTTTTTTCACCCAGGTCACACTCCAGCAGAGCTGAAAAGGAGTGTTGCTTAACATTTTACCCTGTGAGCAGCAGATAACTGGTGCCACATTCATTTAACCTCACATGATTGGGACCTAGAAGGTACCAGAATAAAGGCAGTCCCCGACTTACACCGTTCCGACTTACATCTGTCCCCTAGTTACAAACGGAGACTTATGGGGCATGGTGCACTTGTCATTCCACAGCTACTACCTGCTTTGGAACATGGAACTACAAGTTCCAGTACGCCATGGCAGCACAAGAGGTGAAAATGACATGAAAACTTCTTAACAGGGGCACAAGCAGCAAAACAAACGTAAAAACCCTTCCCTGCACTACCATAAACTTAAAAAAACAAAACCGTTTGTGCTGTAGTTACATTTAATACATATACCTGTTCCGACTTGCATACAAATTCAACCAAAGACCAAACCTACCATCCCTATCCCGTTCATAACCCGGGGACTGCCTGTATCTGGTATTCCGAGACAACTTGCAAAAGTATATAAAATCATTTGTGAGTAGAGAAACAACAACATAAAGTGCTAATACAAAATTGCCTACTGCGGTAATGCTCCTTTAATATGACATTTCATAAGCTAGAAACAAATCTGGTATGGAGCTTGTTTCTAGCATGGAACTGCCATAAAAGCAAAAGACTGCGCAGAAAGAACCAATGAGGATTGCGGTTATTTTTGTATTTGGTTGACTTTCTTCTGGCAGATTGTCTGCCCTCTCTGGTGACTTTTATGTACATTCCTACAATCATTTAATAATCCAGAATATTGGATACTCCAGCAAAAAAAAAAAAAAGTCACTGTATATAGGGAGCATGATGCAGTGCATCATAATCACTAAGCCTCTAAGCCGGGAAAGGGGTATACATACCATGCACTTCATGGCATCTCGATAGGATACACCTTTAAAGTGTTATAGCTGTCCAACCTCTTGTACCTGGATCTATTTCAGCAACGAGCCCCCGAAAATCTGTTAAGAATGGAGAGAGCTGGTTCCGCTTGTGCACGACTACCCATTCTGTTCTATGGAAGATCCGTGTACTGGTGAGCAGTGTGTTCTGCTAGTCTAAGAAATCCCACAGAACAGAATGAAGAGTTATATGAGAAGCACAACCAACTCTCCATTCAGTGCTAAGACTTGCAGAGGCCTTTTCTCGACATGGGTGTGGGTCCCAGAGTTGGAACCTGCACCCAGGGCTGTGGAGTCGGAGTCGGTGCCTATTTTGCGGGAGTCGGAGTCCGTCATAAAATGGCCACTCCATCACAAAAATTAATGGGGAAAGGGGCTGAAAAGCAAGGAAAGGATTTCCCCTTCCTCATACTCATGCCTCCCACAAGGGTCAGGACCAGGGGGCCCAAAAGTATTTTTACCTCTCCAAAAGGGAAAATTTAAAATTTACCAAAAAAGCGTTGGTCCCTTTTTAAGCTGCTTGGCTAAAATTCCTTTTGCTTTCCAAACCCGTGGTGGGGGTTCCCAAAAACAAATTAGGGTTTGTACAACCCAACATGGAGGCTCTTTTTAGGGCTTTCAGGCCCCTTTCCCTAATGTTTTGCATATTTTAATTTTTTTGGGGCAAACACCCAAAAAAAACACTTACAAGCCTTGTAAATGGGTTTTGAAGAGAATCCTTTCCCTTCCTGAATTTTTATATACAGTCCTCTTACTTACCTTATACATAAATTTGACTTGCAACTATTTAGCATCTTCTTAATTCTGCATATTCTTTCCTGTAACTGCATTGTTACTGTTTTGCTCCTAAAAATTAAAATGTTAATATTTATTATTTTGTTAGTACTGTATTTGGGAAATCCACCTTTGGTTCTCAATACTTCCTGAATCCTTCCAGGCTCTGAATCAGATTCAGCATATTTTGACCAAAAAACCCGATCCCCAGGTCTCTTCTACACATTCCCAATGTTGGTGCAGACTGGACTTGGATACAAATACAAACTTTTTCTTTTTAAAACATATGTTTATTGGTTTCATAGAAAATGACATTCTGCTTAATTCACAGATATACATGTAAGTGCGAAATTCCTATAGCATTGTATCATGTCAAGCATCAGAACAAAACAATAGAAACCATAAGTTTTCTAACTTATTTTACAAAATCGGGGAATAGAACCGTACAGACACATCCATAACAACAATACACACTGACAGGGGACTGGTGGGATGGGGGTATGGAAAGCATATTTCCATTCTCATCGAGTAAAAATTTTGTTCACAGAACGGGAAATAGTAGCAATGCCCAAAGGGGGGAGGCTTTCCCCCTTTTTTAGGGCCCTTAATGGTTCTCCCCGGGAAAAGTGGGAAGATGGGGGCGGGGCGGAAATTTTTCGGGGGTCAATGTAGAGGGGATTTGGGAGTTGGCCTAGAGAATCCGTAGCACACCCTTTCAAGGTACCATTTGGGAAAGTCAAAAGGGGGGAAGACAAGTTTCCTTATCTCTTGGGGGGGGCAAAAAATGTTTAATAAAGGGTTTTCCAGGGGCAAGAATTTGTCCGGAGTTTTAAAATTTAGCCCCCACCAATCCCCAGTCTTTCAAGATTGGGGTGGGGACTTGACTTGAAGCACAACCCCCAAACACCGGTACCTTTTCCCGTCTAGCCATCTGAAAGGACCCACGTTTCGCCGCTAGGAAAATTTATTGAAAATTTTAATGGTTGCGGGCCCGGGAACGGATTTTTTCGGGGGAAGAGACTACGGGGGAAAGTACGGAAATTTTTAAAATTTTTTTTCCCCCCCTCCTTTTTCCCCTTTTTTTTCCCGGGCATTTTCCCCAAATCTTCCCAAAATTTTAAGGGCTTGGGGAAAAAAACCAAACATCCCATGAACGGGTCGGTTTTTTTCCCTGTTTACATTTGGGCATGCTAACTTGCTTTGGGGAGAAAAGGGGATAAAGGGGTATTTTTAAAGCCAAAAAATGGCTTGGTGTATGAAGCAAAAATGTTTCTCCCCCCACTTTTCGAAAATTTTAGGGCTTTATTTGACCTTGGGTTCCAACCGTCCAAGGCGGTTTTGTGGCAGGTTTAAAAACCCCGGGGAAAGAAAGGTCTCCCATTTTAAATGGGTTTTTTTTGGGGTAGGAACCCCAGATCCCTTTTAATTTTTCGTAGTTTCGGTAGAGGAGGGAGAGGGTTTTCCCTTGGGGTTTGTGGACCCATAAATTAAAAAAATTCCCATTTAGGGGAATTCTCAAGAAAGGGTTTTTGTTAACCCTAGATCTTACAAAGCTTATTTTTTTGGGCCATAGGTCAAAAATTTCTTGGAGGGGGAGTTAAAGGGCCGTTTGAAGGTCGGGAAACTTGTGGAATTTTAATGTTTTTTTTTTTAAAGATATGTTCAACCTTACCCTTTTTCCTTTTTCCCCCCAAACTCAAGGGGGGGGTTTCCGCTCGAGATTTTTGGTCAAGTTCTGGGTTTAAACCACTTAACGTCAAAATGTTTGGGCCTAAGGTAGGCTGGAATTTTTTGAACGTTTTTTTTTCCCAAATTTTTCCAAGGGGCCCAATTGTGTCGCGCATAAAAAGGGGAAAAATTCTGATATCGTGGGGGATTCTAGCAAATTTGGTGGGGCAAGGGGGCTGAGAGACCCCAAAGGGGGCCGAAAAGAGTGGCCTCCACCCTTTAATTTTTGAATTAGAAATGCCCCCCTTAAACCCAGTAAAAAGCAATGTCTGAGGTTGCGGCTAGGTTATACATCCCACACCCCGGGGGGTTTTATGCCCCCTGAAAACGTTAGGAAACATAATTTGGCCAGCGCTATTCTTGGCTTTTTATTTGCCCATATAAATCAAAAAAAAACCTCCCTTTGAATTTTTCCCGATGTCAGATGTTTTTAGGAGCAAAAAAATAGTTTGGAGCGGTAAAAAAGTTTCGGAAAATTTATCATTCGATTAAGGGGCATCGGGCCAGGAAGGGGGGGGGTTTATTTTTGGCCCCTCTATCCAGCCCCCCTTAAGTTTTTTAAAACCGATGAGGGGGGGAAAAGTTTAAGGAAAAGATCAAACCCTGGGGATTTCCTATGAAAATTCCCAAATATTTAATTGATTTTTCAGCGATTTTGATTGGGGAAATGTTTTTCGAAAAAAGCGAGGAAGTTTCTTTTTCCCGGGCAATTCTCAAGACTCCGATTTGGACTCTTTAAATTTTTAAAATCCGAAAAAGACTGAAAAAAGCTTTAGCGGGTAAAATTTAATTTTGGGGGAGGTCTCTCTCGGATCCCTGAAAAAAAAAATTTAAATCGTTTTCGAACTTTTGCTAGTTTTTTTTCAAATTTTTCACCCCTACGCCTTCAAATAGGGGGGAGGCCCTAAAAATCGTCCCAAAGGGGTTCCCAAATAGCCAGTTTTGAAGGGGGTAGGGGGAGGGGGGGCACCCCTGTCTATTTTTCCCCGTTTTAGGGGGAAGGGGCCCCTGGAGGGGAAATCCGGTAAGGAAATAGGGCGTGCCCCCGGGTTTTACTATAGAGGGTAAAAAAGGAAGGGGCAAAAACGGTCCCGAAAGCCCGACTTTTTCGAGTACGGGGTTTTACCCATCCCCAGCCCCAACCCTATCAAAAGCTTTTTTCTTTTGTGGGTCGCAACTGGGGCCCAAAAGGGGGGAATTTTTTTGTGGATTTTTTTGCATTTTCCCGTCAAAATCAACGGGATTTTTTTCTGATATTAGAAAAGGGCGAACTCCCTTGGAAAAAACCCACTTGGTGAGGGCCTATCAATTTAGGTTATGAAGGGGGGCAAGGCGATCTGAAAAAATTTTTGGAGAGAAATTTTTGGAGATCTATTTTTAATCGGGGAAAAAAGGGCCCGGGTAGAGGCGGCTTGCGTCAATCTTTTCCGGCTTGGGGATTTTTTTTTATGTGGGCCTTTGTTGGTAGTCCTTGGGAATAGAATATCCCGAGGGGTTTAGCCTTTAAAAAAGGGGAAAAGGGGGGTTGGGGGTTTAAATCTGAGGGTTTTAGACCCTTATAGAACCCCCCCATAAAACCATTGGCCCCGGGGGCCTTTTTTGCCTTAAATTTTTTGGTTTATCGCCGAATCAAGTTGGGGGGTCTGAAACCGGGGAACCCAGCACTGAAAAACCTCCTCTGCCGGAGGGGGGGGAATTTAAAATTTTCCGGAACCCAAATCACTGAGCGCTCTTACGAGCTTTGGGCGGAAAAAAGGGACTGAAAAAAGGCCCGGAAATCCCCGTGCCCCCTTCCACCTTCATCTGGATTGCCCCCTTTCCCTGTCTCTAAGGAGGGTAGAGAGGGGGGGGGGTAGGGGACCTTTTGCAAATTTTGGGCTAAAAGTCTCCCGGGTTTTTTGCCAAAAAAACGGAAGATTTGGCCTCGTTTCTTTAAACTTTTTACATTTTTCCCCTTTTTTTCAACCAAAGCTAAAGTTTTTTTTAGCAGTTTGCCCCAACAATTTTTGGTCCTGGGAGGGGTAGATAAAAAGGGAAAACCCTTTGGCTTCTCGCAGTTTAACCTGGGGAAACGGGTGTTTTTTAGTCATGAGTTTTTTTTTTGAGGCGGATAAATGTTCGACCCAACCTCCCTTTAAAGGACCTTTTTTTAAGCAGTGTCCCAATACAGCTGTGTTTTTTTTAGATTGGTGGGTTTCATTTTTGATGATACCCACCCAACCCCCCTTTGGAGGGTTTTTTGGGGAATTCTTTAAACTTTGGCAAGAACGTGGGAAACCCCAAATGTAGTTTTGGGGCCTTTTGGGAAACTTGCTGCCACTATTTGGACCGGGGAATGATCCGATAACAAGGTCCCCAAATTTTGGGGTCCTCACCCCTTTGCCGGGAGGTTTTAAAGAGGAAAAAATATAATCCCGATTGGGCCCAAAGCTTAGGGGGAAAATGAATAATTTTTAGAATTCCCTCCCTTTCTGGGTTATGTGTGCGCCATACACCCGCAGATCCCAAAGGGTTTTTTGTGGCAGTCAAAGCCGGGTGAGGGTTTTGGGCCCCCGAGTGCACCTTAAGGATGGGGCCCTCTTTTCTTCCTGGAGGTGCATGAGTGAATTGAATCCCCTCCCCCTATTTTTTTTTTCGATCGTGTTCCCCAAAACCGTTTATTCTAGGTCTTTTTAGGAAGGGTTGGGGCCCCCAAAATTTGGACCTTTGACGTTGTAAAAAACGACCCCGTCCCTCAAGTAGGGGGCCCAAAATGGACATTCAAACCCCTCCCCTGTCCAACAAAGGCTATGATTTATAACCAGCCTCCTAAATTTTTCGCCACCAAAGTTTGTAACCGGCTTTGTTGTCGCCGCAAAGGGGGAAACCCTACCCTGAAAAACCCCCCAAATCGGTTTTATGCGGGGCAAAAGTCCTGTTCCGGGAGGTGGGGCTCCAAAAAAGGGTATGTCCAACCCTTTTGGGGTTTTAAAATGCCGTATTTCCAAAAAAGCCCATTCCCGGGGAGCGGGGTCCCTTTTAAATTTCCAAGAGACCCATTTTCATTATTTATTTTTAAAAAGGGCCCCTAGCAATAACACGGGCTTGGGAGGGAAGGAGAAAACACGAGGGGGAAAAAGGGAAAACAGACAAACGAAAAAATCAACATTTAAACTAAAAAACAACCTGGCACACCGGGAAGAAAAGGGGCAAAAAGAGAAAAAAAATAAAAATGCTTCATTTTTTCCCGGGAGAGGAAAAGTGACTTCACTTTTTTTCCCCCAAATTCCCTTTGGGGGTTTTTTTTTATGCAACAAGGTTTAAAATATCAACCCGGAAAGGGGCTGTCCTGGGGCCCAGGGGCCCCAAAACGTCAATAGCCCGAAGGGTGAATTAAGGATTAAAGCTAGTCAGGGCTCCTTCCCACAGCCCAAAACATCAAAATCAACAGAAGCTTGGGCCTCCAATAGAGGAAGTTTAAAGGGTTTTGGGGGTGGTCCAACCCGCCCTTTTGGGGGTTTGAAAGTTTTTCCCCCTTCCCCCTTGGGGCCCCGAGGGAAAGGGGGGCCTTTAGGGGTTTGGGGGTCATCCACTGAGGGGGTCCTCCCCGAACCTTTTCGGTGGAGGGCCCAAACTGGGCAGGGGAGCGGGCGGAATTGGATGAGGAAGGTGATCTGGAACGTCTTCTGTTTCTTTCGTCCACGTAGCGCTGTGCGTCTTCCGGCGATTAGAATGTGGAGATGTTGCCATTTTTGTGGAAGACTTTTAAAATCGCCGGGTAAAGCAGTGCGAACTTTATTTGCTTGCGGAACAGTGTAGAGCAAACGGGGAGAATTTTTCGTTTAAAGCACCACCTCTTTGAAAATTTTTCAAAGACAAAGGGTTTTTTTTGCCCCGGAAAAAGGGTCGGACCCCGGAAAAACTGCGGAAAGCCCCCTAGAAATTTCAAATTTGTCCCCAAAGCCAAGAATTTAGCAATAATCGGGCGCGGTTTGGGTGGGCCCCCAAAAGAAATTTGTCAGAGCTGAGGATGATTTTTTGGGACCACCCTCAGGTCAAAGGGCCCAAACCGATGTGGCCCCCCTTTCCCCTTGCAGGTCCCTCTCAGTCCCAGGGCTTTTGGTAGTCCCTCTCACAAAGAAATTTAAACAGTCACTTGCGGGAAACGCCTCGAAACCCCTACAATGCCAATTTTTTTCCCTTTGAGATCTATTTTCGAGGTCTTCCACTTGCCTTCAATCTGACATTTTCCTGGGACAGATTGCAAATTCTAAAAACCGGGTTTTTTTCTATGTCGCAGTAGGGCCCCGGACTGGAATTTGTGATCCCAGGGTTTAAAAGGATTTTTAAATTCGGGTTTTTACTTGGGGGTACCCTTCGTGCCCACCCAGGGGGGTTTTATGAGGACTGAAGAAACTTCCCCATATCTGTTTCGCCCCACTGTTACTTTCCTTTTGGAAAATTTAGAACTACAGTAAACTATTTGTAGACAAAGGTGTCCCGGGGGGCGCATTTAAAGGATATGGGCGAGGGAGTGGCAAATTTTTGGGGGGTTTTGGGGATCGTTTCCCCGTTGGAAAGGGAAAATTTCGTCGACAAATCTTGTTGTGGACTTTTTTTTAGGGGTTTGGGGGGAGGTTGGAGGCTGGGCCCTTTTCCCTCTTTCCCCCAAAGGGCCTTTGGGACTTTTTGGGAGTCCCATTTTGGGAGGACTATTTTTCCCCAAAAAAAGGCCCACGTGTGAGATCCCATGAGGGGTGTATGGGCCCTTTGGGGAAGGGGAAACCCCCAGGGTTCTTTAAAAGCAGCAAATGGAGAGGGCAATATCAGGTTTTGCCCAATTTTGCTAAGGGAGTCTGGGGTTTTCGGGGAGGGGGGATCAGGCAGTTGCCTTCACTCCTGAATCAGTCCAGGTGTGTCCCAAAAGGAATTGGGGGGGCTGGGAGGGCCTTTTTTGCTCCACCGCATAGAGTTTTTGTTGGGGGGTCCCCTCCCAGGGAGCCAAGGGAAAAATGGCGAGGGAGCCCCTTTAAAGCCGGCGAGCGATCCCCCGTTTTGGGGTTATCCCCAAAACCCCGTTGGGGTCTCAGGGGGATCTTTGGGTGCTGGAGGGAAAGGGGGAAAAGGGGGGTTTCAATTTCCCCTCTTTTTAGCTACTACTGGGGGGTTTGAGTGCCCCCTTCTCCCCGCCGGGCTGATTTGGGGGCTTGATCACAGTCCCCCGTCCAAAAGGGGGGAGCCGGAGGGCTAGGGGTTTGTCCCCAAGGGTCTTTTTCCCCCTAACTCTTACCCCATATATGTCTGGGATGCCGGCGGAGTCTCCTCCCAAAACAGAAACCTTCGCTTTTCCCGGGGTTCTGCTTTTCCCCTTTTCTAATTCCCTGGGGCGGGCGCTCCGGCGTGCGCTTTTCTCTGGCTTTTCTGTCCCCGCTGCTACAGCTCCCGCCGGGGTTCTCCGCTGGTCCGGACCTCGTCCAGGTATTCCTCAGAGGCTCCTTTTCCCCCTTTTAAAAGGGCCTTTTGGGGGGGTTGTAATTCGGGTTTTTCTCTGGCCGTTTTTTTCCCCAAAAACCAGGAGCTCGCCTTCTAGCTTCCAAGCATGGCGGCGCTGGAACCGGAAGTCGTACAGCTTTTCTTCAACTCTAACCACAAGTGTTCAAAAGATCAAAACATTGTTACCCTTTTGCTTGTCGGTGTCTGTTCTACCTAAATAGCTTGATTATTGTATCATAAGGGTTTGTTTAAAAAGCCGGATGTTTACCATTTTACTCAGTAAAGTTATCACTTAAACATGCGCCATGTATGAGGGAGTGAGGAGTCGGGGCTTTGGCTTGCCGACTCCACAGCCCTGCCTGCACCTATCACAATTTGATTGAATATTGTCAGGATGTGCCACCAAAGTACAAAGTGGGAATATCACTTTATTTGGGATTTTTGTCTAGACTAGGACATTACCTCTTACCACTACATTGAAGAACTTAATTTGTATAGGCTGATGGAAGGATCGAAAGAGAGGCATGATTGAAACCTTTAGATATGTTTAAGTTTTATGTATAGTTCCTGAGGGAAGTGTAAGCAACACAATAAAAAGGGGGCACAATCAAATTTAGTTTTGGGGGATATTAAACAAAATCATAACAGCTGTGCATTTGGTGATGGTCTTTTTTTCACCCACAAGTTTAAAGCTAATCCATGAGATGGGATTACCCCTTTAATTTGCCTGTTAAGCCCGCTCTATTGCAGTGCAGCCACTGCTACCTGCTGATATTATCACAATCATAATTTACATGACGCCGCAGCCATTCAGTGCCCTGCGCAGTCATGTGCTGTTCATGCAGGAAGAGAACCCTGAGGCCACTGATTGGCTGTACCGTCATGTGACAGATGAATGTGACCTCATCAGCATGGAGCAGCAGTGGTGCTTGACAATTGAGTTAAAGGTGTGTTCTCGCTAAAAAGATCATGTCTGTAATGATGGGGATAGTAAAAATAAGCACTTTTGCAATTGGTTTTCATTACCTAAATCATTTAGTATAGCAGATATGAGCTAATCTGTGTGTGTCTAGAGCTAAATCAGCAGCCTGAGGTCATGCCATGCACCGTTTGCTGTGATTGCCTACCTGATATTTAGTTCAGCCCTGTTGGGATGCTCCCTGGACAGGACATGCCCCCTGTGCTGTGATTGGCTGCCTGCACTCTGTGCTTACTCCCCTCTGAGCTGTGGAAAATGAAAGTGAAACGGCTTTCTGTGATGGCTGCTGGCTGTGTGATAACAGCTGCCTGAGCTCCTCTATGCTTTTCTCCCAGCTCTATGTGAAGGATCTGGGCAATTACTGTGTCTCTAGCTGTTAGATTCACCCCCCACCCCCTCATGTAACACAGCCTTATACAGTGTTCCCCTCTACTTCCTGCCTGATAACAGAGCGGGGGAGCAGAGTGCATTTATTTCATCATTTCAGGCGCTCTGTATAACTGCTTACAGCAATTCAGGTGTTCTACGTACAGGGATTGCTTGTGGAGGGAGGTGAGAGCTCTGCAGACATGAGAACTGACCATTGCAGGAGGTCTGCAGAGCTGTGACATCCTCTCCCTTCCACTGCTCACACAGAATGATAATGTCACCAGTCTTCAGTGAGGAGAGACCCGCCTGCTGGGAGGAGAGACACCCCTGGATTTGAAGTCGTAAGGGAGAGAAACAGCTCAAGTCCTAGAAAGGTTGTGATAAGAAAACCCATTTAAGGCCATCAAGCTCCTGCTGCGTCTTTCGGATCAAGAATTGACATGTCAATTCCTAGAACGGATCTGAAAGGCGCAATTAAACATGTATCGACGATCACTCGTCTAGGTGCGTGTTTGGGTCTGTCTAGACGGACCCAAACACACATGTAAGAACGTATATTCACACAGACTGAACACACCGTGTGAATATACCCTTAAACTAATGATCAACCCCTTTATTTACTTAACATTGGCATTTGTCAGTAGTTTTCTAATAACTGTAGAGCCAAAGGATAAAAACTCCTCCCCACAGATAAATGATAGAACATGTGTACTGCTAATGTGTGCAGACCACTGCTGTAGGAGATATAGAAGTATTAGGCCACGTGATAGTTTTCATCTGCGTCTTATGTGTATTCTGTGAAACTTTCTTACGTACATAGTCAGGATCCAGTATACAATGGGTGCCAGTGTTTGCCTGCTATGAGTGCATCTGTTTAATCTATACCTTCCAATATACACCCAAAACAGAGGCCATAAACATGATGTGAGCAGGGACCTTTTTACTATGAAAGTAAAAAAAAATAGTTTCAGACTCCAATATTTGGGCATATTTGCCTGGGAAACTACTGTGCCATATAATTGACACAAAAGACCTACCGTATAAGCTTTCCCTGTAGCTCTCATTAGGATGCCCAACAGTCTGATTAACCAGCTTTAACACTTTTTTTTTTTAGTGTCACCAGCATTGTTACTTACTCCTGGCTTGTATGACAGCCCTCGTCATTCATGAAATCCACTTCATCAACTACGAAAAAAAAAGTTCAAATATTCCTAAAAGCCTGGAGACCAGTGATTTAATGCCATTGTCCTTCTGTGATCCTCTATTCACGCAGACATGAATTTTAAAGACATTTCCCAAGTCAAGGCTTTTTTTTGTCTACCCATAACATTACATCGCAGGGACTGCAGTCGGCCCTGAATTTTTATCAGCAGCCTGGCCTGCTAGAAATGTATCCTTTTTTTAACATATTTTTTTTTTCATATAAATTTTCAGGAATTGGGGGTTAAGGGTGTGTTCACACAGCATGTTGAGTCTGTATGAAGATACGCTTTTAGGTACGTATTCGGATCCATCTGTCGAACCCCAAACGGACCCAAAAACGTATCTAATAAATAGCAATGTGATTTACATTGCTTTTAACGTGAAACTTGATCGCTGATGCATGTCTCATTGCGTCTTTCAGATCCATTCCAAGAATAATAATAATAATAATCTTTATTTATATAGCGCCAACATATTCTGCAGCACTTTACAATGTAGAGGGTAAACGTAGAGACATTACACATTAAAATAACTTACAAATGAGACACAAGGTGTGAGGGCCCTGCTCGTGAGAGCTTACAATCTATGAGCGTGTCTGGGGGGAGATAACGGGGGAGAAGTGCTAAATTTACAAAGGTCCAGCCTTGTTTCATAAATATGAGGTGGTTTACAAAAAAAAATAAAAAAAAAAAATTGGGTGAACCTGCCACCATGACAGTACATCCATATACAGATAAGTGCCTGGAAGTGCCCTAGTGTAGGGAGTGACAGAATTGTGTGTGATAGAGGTGTGGGTTAGCAATTAGGGATTTTGGTAGGCCTGCCTAAGAAGATGTATTTTCAGGACACTCTTAAATCTGCGAAGGCTGGGGTTGTGCCTGATGGTACGTGGTAGGATGTTCCAGAGAACGCATGCAGCACATGCAAAATCTTGAAGATGGGCATGGGAGGTTCGGATGATTGTGGTCTGTAGTTTGATGTCCGTAGCTGAACGGAGAGACCTGGTAGGGTGGTAGACAGAGATGAGGGAGGAGATGTAGGGGGGTGCAGCGCTGTGGAGAGCTTTATGGGTGAAAGTGATTAGTTTATGCTGTATTCTGTACTGGATGGGCAACCAGTGCAGTGACTGACACAGGGTAGAAGCATCAGTATAGCGGCTGGAGAGAAAGACAAGCCTGGCTGCTGCATTCAGGACAGATTGGAGAAGGGAAAGTTTGCAGAGTGGGAGACCGATAAGCAGGGAATTACAGTAGTCAAGACAAGAAAGAATAAGAGCGACAATGAGAGTCATGTCAATTCTTGGTCCGAAAGACGCAGCAGGAACCCTATTTAAAACTATAGGGTGCGATCCTGCTGCCTCCAACACACATCCAAACACGCTGCTGCGGGTTGGATGTGTGTTGGATCTGATCGACGCTGTGTCTTTGGATGCAATTTTCGGATCCAAAATCGGTCCAAAAATGCCGTGTGAATGGGGCCCCTAAGGTGGGATTCTACCAATAACCATGACAATGACCCTAAATTCCTAATGTTTTATTTCACTTTTAATATTTTTTTTATTTCAATTTTGACAAATGAAATGGACCCAAGTTCCTAATGACGTGCTAAGAAATAAAATGAAATAAAAAAAATAAAAATTACAAAATTTGAAGTAAAAAAAAAATAAAAAAAATTGGGGGTTAAAGTTTGTGGTAGTGTGGGCGTGAGAAGAAGGAAGTAAAGTTGGAATCGCTACTACTCATTCAAAGCATGCCCACAGCTTTCTTTATAAGCAGGATGACACATTTGTGAATATTTCTTTTTTTTTTTTAGAGGCATCACACAAGCAATACATACTAGTCCTTTCTTTTGCGTTTTATTATTTTGCAGCCGTCTGGAGTAAGGGGGGGGGGGGGGGGGGGGTGTTTTAAAGGGAGAAAAAAAAGTTATTGATTTGACCTCCTACCTAAAATAATGTTCTTTAGATCTAAAGCTGGTTAGACACATTATCTTGCTGGGTTCAGTGAAGCAAAAACATTCCACAACCTCAACCTTTTCCCTGACCCTCCGCTTTTAACAACTGCCGACACAGTTTTGTGCTGTTATGTGACCATGCACCGATGAAATCTGTCAAACAGCTTCTTGAGTTATTAGGCTGTCTGAGTCTGACCTTTCTGCAATCAAAGATATATGACTTAAGGGCTCAGATTTGCCATGGCAACCGGTCCAATTTGCTGCCGTGAGAAAAGGTCTAATTGTTGCAGAAATTTAATGATCTAGAGCGACATCAGGGCTGTGAGATTTTATGAACTGTTTACACCGTAATTTTCATTTTGTTAATGCCATCTTTTTTTTTTTTTCTTCCTCTCCCTTCTTCTTCCCCTTATTGTAACCCGTTCGTCTCTATCACAGCAACAGCTGTCTGCACAGGATAAGTGGAGGAGGGGGGGGGGGATAAAAAAAAATAAAAATCAGCTGTGGCTTTATTGAGATGATTGCAGAGTGGGTATATTTTGGGAGCGCTTTCCGCTGCCAGATATTATTAACGCTTAGGTTTTTGCAATGTTAATTAAGGAGAGGCGATACTGAAAAGCCCCGAGTGCCTTACTTAAGAAAAAAAAAAAAGTAAAAAAAAAAAAAAAATGTTTTTCAAAAATAAAAGGAGCTGAATCTGCCTCTTGACCATTACAGGATTATTTTGCATTAATGCCCCTTAATTGGAAATGTAATAGGGATCGGTAGATGAATAACGGGGTGGGGGGGTGGCAAATAGGAAGTGTTTGACATTTTTTGCAGGTTATCAGCAGTGACATGCCCGTCTCGCAGTGTGTGTGGGGACAGTGTCCTTAATAGGGTAGAACAATGGCTGGAATTAGTGCACCAGACGGGAAAGAAAACACAGCCGATGAGAAGGTCTCCCTTTCTGAATGCCGCAGATCACTGTCCTGTGCCTGAGGAGAGACCTGCTCTTTCAATCAGTGCAATTTTTTTTTTTTTTTTTTTTTTTAAGGACACGGTTTGTAGTAAGATCCTTGGAGTTCTTAGTTGGTGCAGTTTAAATGCACAGAGCGTTATTTAAAGAGGACCTGTGACCTCCCCTGACATGTCTGTTTTAGTAAATACTTGTGTTCTCTGAGAGCATCTTCTCTTAGAACTCTGTATTGTTGCTCCTCTGTTACCTTTCTAGAAATGTATTAATGAATCTGTCATATGGGAGTTAACATTTCAGTTGGTCTCTGCGCACTGCCAGCACTGATTGGACAATGTCAGACTATGCAAGGACAGACTCCCAATTGGTAACACCCAGGTAACAGATCGTAAATAACAGGAGAACTTCATAGGAGAAAGATCTGAGCAAGGATGCGCTAGTATTGTTGTTTTACAGGGAACAAACGTATTTAATATTATTTAACTCCTTAAGACCGGTCACCAACTTTTGACGTCGGCTGGAGCGGGTCGTTTGTCTGAAGCGACGTCTTTTGGCGTCGCTGCAGACACCGGAGTTTGCGGCGCCGGGATCGAGGCTGTACTACACAGCCCTGATCCCAGAGCATCTCCTACGAACATCGGGGAGCGGTGGAAACCTCCGCACCCCGGTGCTTTAACCCCTTGATTGCGGCAGCTCGTCACCGCAGCGCAATCAAAAGGTTTCCCTACTCTGTCGGGTGATCGGAGCGCCCCGTGACCCGACAGAGCCCGGGGAACAGCTGCACAGTCAGCCCTGGGGACATAGGCTGGCCCCAGAGCTGTCTGTGTAACAATCCAGTGACCAGGACAGACTGTGTGCGGTCCTGATCACTGCCTGTGTCACACTGACACAGATTATAATGTATTCGCATATATGAATATGCTAATACATTACAAAGATAAAAGAGAAAAAATGTAAACCAGTTCTCCCTTCAGGGGATTTTAAAAAAAAAAGTAAAGGAAAAGTAAAAAAAAAAAACAGAAAAAGTGTAAAAAAAAATTTAATAATAAAATAAATAATAAAATAAAAAATATTTAATAAAAAATAATTGTGCATATATTACAAACACAAAAAAAACCGACACATTAGGTATCCACACGACCGTAATAACCTGTAGAATTAATCTAACAAGTTAAGTGTGAAATGTGAATGATGTAAAAAAATTAAAAAAAAAACTTTTTTTTTAAAATAAAAATTCTACAATTATTTATAAGTGAACTTAAACTATTCCCCCATTAAAGTACAACTTGTCCCGAATAAAACGAGGCCTCGTACAACTGCGTCATTGAAAAAATAAAAAAGTTACCACTGTTGAAACTCAAGGAGGCCAAAACTAAAAAAAATTTCTGGTCATTAAAGGAGTTGTCTCACTAAAGGTTTTCAGCCTACCTCAGTGTGTCTGGTACCATAGGATTTTTGAATTCAGGGGCGTGCTTCTTGTCTGCCTCTTCTCCTCCCCATTTCCCCCTCTCCTCAGCACACAGACAGCTCTCCTCCTCAACTGCAGTAACTTCTGTACGGCAGGGGGAGGGCGAGGGGGTTTGCTGCCAGAGTTAACCCTTTGTGTGCCTGTCTAGATCTGCTGCTGGCTGCTCACTGCTGGATCAGCTGCACTGTGCTGCTGCTGTGGCCGAGCTCTTGCTGCTCATCTCCACAGAGTCAGGAGACAGCAGGGAGAGGGCTGATCTATGAGTGGCTATGGAGCCAGAGGTCTGTGAAGCTGTGTATGCTAATAGCAGAGCAGGGGGGGATGTAAGTGTTCCTACAAATCTCCATGGACATCTCAAGCAACAACAAACAAACCCTGTTCTGTGCTGTCCTCCCATCAGAACAGACACATATGAAAAATAAAAATAAAATTAAAAAAATCCTAAAATATGTGTTTAACATAAAAAGGTGAATTAAACAGAGTCATTTTTGATGACACATTCCCTTTAAGTAAATTTAATCATTGAAATCCTGTGAAACTTTATTACCAATCTTCACTTTTTGCTCCTTGGTTTTCACTATATCTTTTTTGTCTTCTATAAAATACATCTACCATAGTCTGTGCTAACTTCTCTCCGATCAGTGTTATAATAATAATAATAATCTTTATTTCTATAGCGCCAACATATTCCGCAGCACTTTACAAATTCAAGGGTAAACATACAGTCATTACACACAATGAAACACCAGTGGGAGGGCCCTGCTCGTGAGAGCTTTACAATCTATTAGGGTGTATGGGTAACATACGGTAAAGAAGTGCCAAGATTACAATGGCCGGCATGGTTCATAATCGGGGTGGTTTACATGAAAAATGGGATGAACCAGCACCAGACTGTACATCTTTATATACATGATAAGTGCCATGTGAGTGCCAAGTGCAGGGGTGACAGATGTTTGTGATAGCAGTTAGGGATCTTGGTGGGCCAGACCGAGAACATTTATTTTTCAGGGCCCTCTTAAAACTGTGAGGGTTGGAAATGTGCTGATCGCCCGCTGAGCATATTCAGAGAATTGTGCGCACGTGGTGAAATCTTGAAGGAGGCATGGGAGGATTCGATGATTGAGAAAGTAGTCTGATATTATCAGGCAGAGCGGAGAGCACGGTAGGGTCGTTAACAGAGACTAGTAGGAGATGTAAGGGAGGAGCAGCCGCTGTGAAGAGGCTTTTATGGTAAGTGCTGAGTTAATACTGTAACTCCATACTGATGGGCAACCAGTGCAGTGACTGACACAGGGTAGAGCATCAGTATAGCGTCTGAGAGAAAGACAATCCTGCTGCTGCATTCTGGACAGATTGAGAGGGAGAGTTTTGCAGAGAGGGAGACCGATAAGCAAGGATTTGCAGTAGTCAGACGAGAAAGATAAAGCATGGAATGAAGTTTGAGATTGTTCACATGAGAAATGGACGGATTTTGAGATATTCTTTAGGTGCAGTGACAGGAGGCGGTCAAAGGATTGATATATGGTGAGAAGGTCATATCAGAATCAAATAAAACCCCTAGACAGCCGGGCCTGCTGCTAGGAGAACTGGGGTACCACATACAGAAGACAGGACATAGCAGGGGGTTGGGTAGTAGTGGCGGAAAGACAAGAAGTTTCAGTCTTTGTGAGGTATTAGTTTCAGATGGAGAAGAGGACATATGTCAGAGACAGCGGCCAGACATCACGTTTTTGTAGCAAGGCTGGAGAGATGTCCACGGGAGGAGGTGATATAATTGGGTGTCATCCGCATAGAGATGTAACTGGTAAGCCAAATCTACTGAATGGTTCCAATGGGGGCTGTGTACATGAAAAGAGGAAGGACCTAGACTGATCCCTCGAGAACTCCAACAGCAAGAGGAAGAGGAGAGGAGGTCAACAGAAATGAGACACTGAGGAGCTGTCAGAGAGGAAGAGACGAGAACCAAGCTAGAGCGTGTCCTGGAGGCCAATGGTGCTGAGCATGCTGAGGATAAGTTGGTGATCCACAGTGGTCAAATGCGGCAGAAGACCAAGAGAAGCAACAATGAGTAGTTACCCTGAGATTTTTGCTGTTAGAGGTCATTAGAGACTTTAACTAAGGCATTTCCGTGGAGTGAGGGTGCTGAAACCTGATTGCAGCGGTCAAGAAGAGAGTTTACAGAGAGCGGATTAGGCAGAGAGTAACCAAGCGTTTCCAGGAGTTTAGGGATGATGAAGGGCAGTTAGAGACTGGTCGGTAGTTATCAGCACAACGGGTCAAGAGAGCTTTTAATAAAGGGTTATGAAGGCGTGTTGTGAAGGAAGATGGAAGATCCAGTGGATAGAGAGAGGTTTACAGATAAGCAGTAGGAGAGAGAGGATAGCGAGAAAAATAGACTGGACGAGTGGGATGGAATGGGGTCAGTAGAGCAGTTGGAGGGCGAGCTAAAACAGGAGAAGCCTGGACACTTCTTCCTCTGTCCGTCGGGTTAAGGCTGCGATAGATAGAGGATGTTCGGGAGTGACAGGATGGTATTATTTGGGATTGTGATGTTGATGTTTTGCCGGATAATTCAATTTTGTCCTTGACGTGAGTGGCCAGGTCCTTCAGCACACTGAGGTCAGTGACCGAGCCTGAGCATTAGGCCTTAGGGGGAGTGGAAGGTGTTCAAGAGTGCGTTTGGTTTGTTGTGTAGTGTGCAGATGAGGGAGTGAAATATTTTTGTTTGTGGCAGAGAAGGGCATTTGTAAAAGTCCTGAGCATAATTTGTAGTGAGGAGAAAGTCTGCAGGTAGCGTTTTGACCTTTCTCCACAGCCGCTCAGCACACCTGGAACATTGCTGGAGAAACGATCTGAGGTGTGTGCCAAGGCTGCGGGCGTCTGACTCTGGTGGTGCCGGTGTGTAGAGTGTGCCAACATTTCCAGGTGGGATCGTTTCATTGTAACGTTTGACAGCATGGTCTGGACAGAGAGGGAGGAGATTGAGGGCAGTGAGACTGTATGTGTCTGTGAGTTTTCCTGAGAATTAATGGGAGCGGATATTTCTGAATGGATGATGGGCAGTTTGTCCAGAGAACGGCGAGAAATAGTGATAATGGAAGGAGATAAGATTTGGTCAGAGAGAAGCATAAAGGAAGAATTAGTGAAGTTATAAATTGAGAAAGATGACAGAAGACCAGAACCAGAGAGTACCCATCCTATGTGGGTTGGGAGTCAGTAAACTGCGAGAGCCATGAGAGGAGGTTAATGAAAGAAACTGTGAGGCAGAAGGAGACATGGGTCATCAATGGGGATGTTGAAATCACCCAGATGATAGTGGGCATTTCATAAGAGAGGAAGTGTGGGAGCCAGCGGCAAAATGATCCAGAAACAGGCGGAGAAGCCGGTGGTCTGTAACAACGTGCGACATCTGATGAAAATGACTGAAAGAGCTGAGGGAGTGGACCTCAAAGGAGGGGAAAGTGAGGGAGGTTTGGCAGAAGGAAGGACCTGGTAAGTGCAGTTGTGGAAAGAGAAGTAAGCCAACTCCTCCACCCGTCCAGTTTCGTCAGTCTGGGGGTGTGGGTGGAAAGTGTAGCCCACCAAGGAGAGAGCGGCAAGGAAGCGGAGTCAGATTGCTGAGCCATGTTTTCTGTGAGGCCAGCAGGTTGAGGAGTTGGTAGAGAAAAAGGACATACCAGCAGTGAGATTGTTGCAGACGGATCGGGCCAAACCATAGAGCACACTTAAAAGGGGCAAAAAATACGTACAGCGAAAGCAATGCAGGTTAGCAGGGTTTCTATGGGAGCTGAGGAGGAGGTGGGATGAGCAGTAAAGGACGGTGGCCCGGGGGTTGGGAAGAGATGGCCCCAGCAGCGAGAAGCAGGAGAATGAAAAGAGACAGCAGATGGGTCAGTGATGAATATGAGCGGCGTTTGGTGCAGTCAATATGTGAGCTGGAGTTTTGGGGTGGTTGAAAAGGGAAAAATAGCGTGGGATTAGTACATAGGTGAGGGAAGGAGAGAGGAGCTTATGTGGATAAACTTGTCTGAGGGCAAGATAGGTGGTAAATCGGAGGCAGATGGCTGCAAGTAGATAGTATAGCAAGCATGGTAAATAAGGAGTATGCAAAGAATTGGAGCACTTACAAAAAGGCGAGAGTCCCCATCTCTTCTGCTCACTTCAGGCTCCAATTCAGATAATCTGAGGAATTGCCACTTCCTAAATGCCACTAAAAATTTTGGCACGTGAAATATGGCCCCCAGACCTCGGTCCACAGACCACAGCTCTGCAACTTATACTCAACTATGATTGTTATTAACTTGTGCAACGTTTGGGGCCCAACAGGATGTAAACTTGGCCCACCCTCGAAAGCTGGAAAGTTACCAGATGCAAGTTACAGAATATTTTCATTTTGAGCCACAATGACACAAGGGAAAACCCGGCAACAAAAAAGTTCCATTGTGTAGCATTAAAATCCGATTGAAGCCCCTGAAATGCGCCTGCCTGATTACTTTGTGGGAACAAATGCGGTACGCGCCTGACTAAAGAGATTAGCGTGCGTCGGGTTTGTGAGGAAAGTGTAGTGTTTACACAAAATCTGCAAATACTCAATTGAAATGTATTTGTAAAGTGAGACATTATCATCCATCTGGGGAGCAGTCGAGGCAAACTCCCAACTCCTTCCAGTAACGCCGCCTGCTAATCAGGTTTATATGTACATTTTATTGTGTTTTTCTTCAGAACAGCGGTGTATGGATCTGCAGCCGTGAAATCCAAATGCATGTAATTTATCTATTCAGAATGTTTCCTACAGAGCCAGACAGACTCCTGTTCTCTGTATAGCTGTAGAGATGCCTTACAGGCGTCTAGAAAAGTTGGGTGACAACTCCTATGAAGCTATAATAGCGTCTATGCTATCTCCTGGCTTTCCCAGAAACTGATATAACACAGAATGGCTGAGTTACAGATGCTAGTACCGTGTTTCCCCGAAAATAAGACCGTGTCTTATATTAATTTTTGCTCCTAAAGACAAGCTAAGACTTCTTTTTAGGGGATGTACACTGGTGGCCAAAAGTATTGGCACCCCTGCAATTCTGTCAGATAATACTCAGTTTCTTCCTGAAAATGAATTGCAACACACTAATTCTTTGGTAAATTAGTCCATTTATTTTGCATTGCAAAGAAAAAACACAAAACAGATTAGACAAAAATCAATCATGATCAATTCACCAAAAACTTCAAAATAGGGCCGTACCAAAAGTAATGCACCCTCAGCCTATACTTGGTAGCACAACTTTAGCCAAAATAACTGCGAACAACCGCTTCCGTACCCATCAATTGAGTTTCTTACAATGCACTGCTGAATTTTAGACCATTCTTCTTTGGCAAACTGCTTCCCAGGTCCCTAGATTAGAAGGGTGCCTTCTCCCAAACTTCATTTGAATCTCACCACAGTTGATCTATGGGACTGCAGGTCTGGACTCATTGCGCCACTTTAGAAGTCTACAGTGCTTTCTCTCAAAACGTTTCTAGTGCTTTTTGAAGTTGTTTTTGGGTCATTACCGCGGAAGACCCATGACCTCTGAGGGAGTACAGCTATCTCACACTCGGCCCTACAATATGCTTGCAAAATTTGTTGGTAGTCTTCAGACTTACAAAATGCCATGCACACTGTCAAGCAGTCCAGTGCAAGCAGCAAAGCAACCCCAAAACATCAGGGAACCTCCCATGTTGACTGAAAGGACCGTTTTTTTTTCTTTGAATGCCTCTCCTTTCCTGTAAACTCTATGTTGATGCTTTCACCTAAAAAGCTCTACTTTGGTCTCACTGACCAAGACATAGTTCCAAAACGTTTAAGGCCTCTCTTCAGGTAAGTTTTGGCAAACTCCAGCCTGGCTTTTTTATGTCTCGGTGTAAGAAGTGGGGTCCTTTCTGGGGTAACTCTACCATACAGACCCTTTTCATTCATACGCCGACGGATATTACCGGGTGACACATGTTGTACCCCGACTTCCCAGGGAAGCATGACTTGTTTGGATGTTTAGTCAAGTTCCTTTATTCACCATCCGCACAAATCTTGCGTTGAAATCTCTCATCAATTTCTTTTCCGTCCACATCTAGGAGTACCCACAGTGGCCATGGCTTTACATCTATGGGATGTTTAGCACATGCCATGGCTTTACATCTAGGAGGTAAAGCCACAGTGCCATGAGCATTACACGTCTTGATGACACAGCGCACGTTAGACCACAAGGAACATTTCAGCTTTGGAGATGACTTTAGCCTTGAGATTGCTCATGCTTCCTCACAAATTAGGATTCTCAAGTCCTCAGACAGTCTTTGTCTTTCTTTCTTTTCTCCAATGCTCAATGTAGTCACACAAGGACACAGGACAGAGGTTGAGTCAACTTTAATCCATGTCAACTGGCTGCAAGTGTGATTTAGTTATTGCCAACACTTGTTAGGTGCCACAGGTAAGTTACAGGTGCTGGTAATTACACAAACTAGAGAAGCATCACATGATTTTTCAAAGAGTGCCAATACTTTTGTCCACCCCCTTTTTTATGTTTGGTGTGTGATTATATCCAATTTGGCTTTATGACAATTCTTTTTGTGGTTTTCCATTGAAGACAAATTAAATGAAGATAATAATACCAAAGAATTTGTGATTGCAATCATTTTCAGGAAGAAACTGAGTATTATCTGACAGAATTGCAGGGGTGCCAATATTTTTGGCCACCACTGTATTATTTTTCTATGAACAATAATTCACATTTATTGTTGAACAAAACATCAACATGTATTAATATACTGTATATCACAAGGCATTATGGGAAAGGGGCTGAGACGCCCACAGCGCCCTCTGTTGGATGTAACAAATCCTCAATTTGCTTTTGACCCACTGAGTCTTGAGAAAGCAAAAAGGATTTTTGTGATATGCAGATGCTAAGTAGAGGGCGAAAAGGCAAAACAAACACTACAAGCCGTTCATTCGGTGCTCTCCTTAAGGAGAGATCTTCCCTTCCTTAATATACTGTAGTGCTTTCATCATAAACATCAGCATAAGCAGCCAAACTCTGAATTGAATAAAAAAAAAGCACTATGTCTTATTTTTGGGGGTGTCTTATTTTCGGGGACACGGGGTATGTGGTGTCCTGACTTTATTAAAGTAAACTTGACAGAAATAGTTTATCCTAGGAAAATCTTATAGGCCAGGCAATTGTCCCTGGAAAAAAAAAGAGATACAACAGGTGGAGCTAGAAGAAGTGCTTCTTCCTTCTGGAGGAGAGCTTATTTACATGTCCTTATTCCCCGCATTGCCTGACCTATAAGACTCCTTTATAAATCTTTGACACTGCACACAAGGAAAAAAAACATCCCCCCCCTTACGCTTCCAAAAAAAAACACATTGCTACATCAAGGCTTTTTTTTCCCAGCCAGAGCCTTGCTCTGTACTGATGATGGACAAGAACCCCCAAAACCGCTTTCGACAGGTTTTGGAGAAGATTGTGTCTCGGCTAAGAGTTCTAGTCTTGTTTCAAGACTCTTGAAAGGGGTTGTCTTAGTGCAAAGGTTAGTTTTCAACATTTGGGGAACAGTAAGGCAAATCATTTACCCCCCAAAAAATTGGTCTTTTGGTGTTGGCCTGGAGATGAGAGATTTTATCTACTCTGAGTGCACGGGTTTCGCAGGTTACTGGCCTGCTCTTCACTACTCTGTCTGCTTTTTATCTTATTTGAGAACAGAGATTGATGTCGCCAAACAGAAAGCAGCTTGAGAACAGAGGGTGTTATCTGTAAGGGGGTGTTCACGCGGCGTTTTTGGATCCAAAAATCGCATCCAAAAACGCAGCATCGATCAGATCCTAAACGGATCCAACACGATCGCACCCTATAGTTTAAAATAGGGCTCCTGCTGTGTCTTTCGGATCAAGAATAGACATGTCAGTTCATAAAACTGATCCGAAAGACGCAATGAGACATGGATCGGCGATCATTCGTCTTCCCGCTCATGCGTGTTTCAAGTTAAAAGCAATGTAAAATCACATTGCTCATTGTTAGGGTCCGACAGACAGAACCAAACACGTATCTAAAAGCGTCTGTTCACACGGACTGAACACGCAGTGTGAACATACCCTAACAAACAAAGGATTGATGAGCACAGACTTTCCCCCCTTTTTAACGCTTTATTTTTGTGCACTTAAATCTCCTGAAATTAGAAGAGCTGGGAATAGCAGAGCTGATATGTTTATCTCTGCTATAGAACCACCCACAGTCTAACCAGGAAGCTTGAGTCTGAAGCTTCCTATGACTCTGTGAAACAGCATGGTGAGACAACCCCCTTAATGAGTTGGACTTGTCTAATAGAGATGCCACCACCAATGGGAGGCACTAGAGGCAGTTTCTTACTGGAGGAGGATTTACATATACAGGCAGTCCCCGACTTATAGGGCATGGCTGACATTCAACACTGAGTCACGCCCCATGAATACCAAGTGCCAGCATGCCACAGCTGCACAAGAGATACAGAATGTTAGGTGAACTCTTCTAAAAAAGGGTACAGACAGCAAAACAAATGTAAAAACTGTTCCCTGTACTATCCAAAACTGGAATTTTTTTTTTACATTTAATAAATCTACCTGTTCCGACTTACATACAATTTCAACTTAAGAACAAACCTACAGTTCCTATCCTGTTTGTAACCCGGGGACTGCTTTATTTCTGAAATGAATGCCCAGTGATGGATTTGGACTTTGTTCAAATCTGACGTGTTTTCCATTGTAAGGGGCCGTTCACACGGCTTATTATGGCGCGGATTGGCGCCGTACTGCGTGTCGGATTTGCGCTGCAGTACGGCGCCAATCCGTCGCAGTAATTACGGTAATCCACCGTTCTCATAGAGAACAGTGGATTCCGTCGCTCCTACTCCCTCGGCGAATCCGCCGGGCGGGGAGAAACTGACATGCACATTATTCAGGCGCAATACGCGCCGTTGATAATGAAAGTCTATGGGGCCGGCGGGCCGCGCCCCCGCCCCGCCCCCGCCCCTTATTCAAGCCGGAAATGCGAGCGCAGTCCGGCTCGCAATTACGGCTTGAATAAGCCGTGTGAACACGGCCTAAGTGGAAGCCATGACGCAGTGCTGTGTTCAGCCCAACAGCCCTATTGACCTCTGATGGGATAATTGGGGTTCCGCTGAGCTCTATATACATTCATGGGACGTACAGCACCATTTTTGTCTGTCAGAAAATGATGAAATTTGATACAGTGGTGTGAACAGAGCCCGAGTTGTTATACTACGGTAGTATAGGTCCCGCAAGCCTGTTGCACTATTCGTAAACCTGTTGTTAAATCTTATATGTACTTAAAGTTTAAAGTAACCTGTCACATTTAACCTGCTATCTGATCTTCCCGCAACATTTTATAGAGGAGAGCAGATTAATACATAGTTTTGTACGCAGAGGTTCAGTTGTATCCATTTAAATCTCTGCTTATTCTTGGTTAAGGAGTCCAGAAGGCTGTGTTATCATTGACTGACAGTCTTCCTTGTATGACTGTGCATCAGAGATGGCTCTGTCAGTAATGAGACCTCCTACTGGACTCTTTAACCAAGAATAAGCAGGGATTTAAATTAATAAAATTCTACTGAATCTTTCCCTAAACAAATATATACCAGTCTACTCCGCTCCTATTGCTCTATAACATGGTGCCAGCAGATTAGACCATTTGCTCAATATTATAGATGCCCCTTTAAGGGGTTTTGCCACGAAGTGAATTGCTTACCTCTTACCTGGCTCAGGAGAAAAGATAAATCATGAAAGCTGCAGTGGTGAGAGGGAGGGGGTGAGCAGAGAGTGAAAAAGAAGGGAGCGTCTGCAATGTTTACTCAAATGATAACATTACAACCAGTGGATTGTCTATACAGCCGAAAGCCTCATACACTGCACTTTCTCCACAGTCCCTTGCAAGCTCCTTCATGTTCCCTGTCATCAGATAAGTGCAAACACTCAAGTGCGGCCAGATCAGCTCCTGTCGTGTCTAATGTAAACTTTCAGGAAACTAAGGGGGACTAAGCAGTGCTGTAGCTCTCACAGGCTTCACTTTTTGTAATCGCATATATTTAGAAAAGTGATTAAATACCTATTTTGGAGGATCCTACGTCAACATTACATCGTGGTAAAACCCCTTTAAAGGGGTTGACTGGTTAATAGAAAAAGGCTTATTTTAATCTAAAATTGCCTCCATGTGATGATTTGTTCTGAGATAGTTAAAGCAGTTTCCAGTCCCCGGGATCCTTGGCTGTGGTTTGTCCATCTGTGTCAATACATGGGCCTGTTTCTTTCCTCATGTTCGACCCCTCCCACCCTGTCTCACTATACGAGTCCGTCATCTTCCATGCTGCAATCTTAACAAACAACATCCTCCACTACTTATTTCTGACCGCACAGGTAACCTACATATAAGCCATCGTCCATTGTGCAAATGTTCTCCTTTCCCATATTTCTCTCCCATCCTCTGTATCAATCTTTTCCATTGGAAAAATCTATTGAGGAATCTACATCTCAATTCTAAGTTATACGTTTGGATTTCTGCTGTAGATTTGCAGCTTATATGCGGCAAACTAGGCTGCAGATCTACTTCTAGGCTTTCCCATCCGGATTCTTCATGAGAGACATGTCTCCTATTTTCTTATTCCCCACATTGTAGTTTATAAATCTGCACTGGAGAAAAACCCACACCATGTGGATTCACATTAAAAATCACATGATAATGATCCCCATGGTTTTTACTTGGATTGTGTGGGAAAAAAAAAAAAAATTGTGAGCATACTCTTAGACTGTGTTCCTATGGATATTTCCAGTGTTTCTTCCTTTTATACAGAAGATTCTAAATTTAAAGGGGTTTTGCCAAGAAGTGATTTTCTCACCTAACAGGCTGATATTCCCCTCTTTAGCCTTGAAAAAAGGGGCGTTGTGTTTCTGTGTTTAAAAAAACAAGTACCTCCTCTGTGATGTCATTGCACCACCTTCTTGAAGAAGGGGGAGGTCCCCCGAAACGTCGCGCGCCCTGCGTCACGCCCGCCTGTCAGAACTCTTGCATTCCCAGATGGAGTAGCCGGGCTATGCGGTCGCAGCCTCGCAGCTGGTAAAAATGCTTTTGTATGTTCCTGCCACCTACTATGGATTGCCAACACAACTTAAACGCAAGTAACGGGATGTTACAGATGTGGTCTTATATTTAATGGGACTGTCAATAAATGTTTGGTAACCTTTTGCAACATTTGAATCTGCTTGTTGTTTGTTGGAGTCATTGCACCACCTCCCATGCACACACCCGAGGCTGATATTCAGTCTCTGTAGTTGAGCAAACATGTTTGGCTAAACCACAGAGGATAACTGTATTGTGCACAAGCTATAGGGGTTTTGTTTTCTCCCTCTCATCTGCTCAGGAGTAAAGATAAGCTCCGATCAGGCAGCGTTCACTGACTACAGACAGGTGAGGGGGGAGGGGGGTTGAGGGAGGGAGTTGGGCTGAGCAGGGAGCGTCTGCATGTTTACTCAGATAACAACATTAGAACCAGTGGATTCTCTATACAGCAGACATGGACTCTGACACAGAAACAAAGTTAGTGCAGATATCCAGTAACACTGCTTTTTCTCCCACTCCCTTCAAAGCTTGTTCATGTGTCCTGCCATCAGATAAGAAGTGCAAACAATGCAAGCGAGGCCAGGAGCTTGCCAGATCAGCTCCTGTCGTAGCTAATGTAAACAGTCAGGAAACTAAGGGCGTGTAAGTCAGGCTGCAGCTCTGAGGCTTCACTTTATTTAATCACATATATTTAGAAAAGTGATTAAATACCCATTTTGGTGGATCCCACGTCAACCACTTAAAGACCTTGGACTGAAAAATAGAAGAACAACCTGAGATGTAATGAAATTCATATAGAGGTATACCCTAGCATTATCAGAGACAGGGGTGTAGCTTATAAGGCAACTATTAAAAACTAAAAACGTTGGTCACCTGATCTCCTGGGCTTTACACAGAACTTTTTTTTTTTTTTTTCTTTCCGTGTCACAGAACTGAGCTTCCTGTCATTAAACAGTTGGTGTAAATGTTTCAGTAGCCCCCTCAAAATCTACAGAGGTTTTTCATGTGTTTTTAGTACGCTGCTTTTAACCCCTTCCACTGTCCTGAAATGGGAAAATAAAGAAGAAAAAAAAAAGTTTTCCACCTATGACACCTTTTGAGCCACATTGGCTCGAATAATTAAAAGGGTTGCATTGTGGGAAAATTACTTTCTAAATAATAATGTTTTCCAAAGTTAGGCACTTTTGCAATCTATTTTCATTCACTTTTCTCGACAGGCGGAAAACCAGCGGAGGAGGACTAACACTTTCAGTTTTGATGGGATCAAATAAAGATCTGTTTTTTCGCCTCTTGTATTCCAGATGTCAGGGAAACCTTGGAAGGATTCCAACAGGTCATGAAGAACTTTGAGTCCAGGGTGGAGTTTACCAAGGACCTACAGAGAATGAGCAATGTAAGGAGTGGTGTGTGTGTATTCATGTATGTGTTCATTCTATGGTATAGCTGATATTACTGATCTCCAATCTCTTTAACTACAGGATTCCAGCAAGTTCTTTGATATCAAGGAAGAAGTGAATGCGGACATAGTGTGCACCAAAGGTATCCCACCTGTGATTCTTCTTACAGTGATATGAATACAGTGTATAAATTGTTACATCATGGCATCCTGCAACGTGATAATTCATTATATAGTTACACAGTACAGTTGAAAAAAGAAATGTCCATCTAGTTCAGTCAGGGGTGGGAGAGACTGGACAGCATGTCCCCCTCTATTGCATTGAAGCTCTTAAAGGGGTTTTGCACAAAGCAAAATCCCCTTTGGAGGCTGGCTTGTAGCTCGCTATAGTCAGCTTTAGTGAATGGGTTGAGGGCTGTGCTTATGCAGCTCTCCTTCATTCATGTTTGAAAATTTGCCCTGTACATACTGATACTGAAAGCTGTCACTCGCTGTATGTTGGTGGGATAAGCAGGACTTTAACTTTCTGGTTTATGATTTCCTCTGGTTTTTAGTCTGAAATCCTGCTTTAATCCCCATAGCTGTTATCTCCAGGACTTGCACTGTCTCGTATTGAGACAACCTCTTTATAAGGATTGCTTCTTATGTTAAAGATCTTGCAAAATATGTCCATTAACGGTGTCCTACCTGTTCCTAGATATCCCCTCTTGCATGGGCTGCATCAGCTCCTCGGGTCGCTATAGCTACAGACCTGTTTGTTCTCTCCTGATACATTGTCAGCACTGGTTGCTATAGCTACAGACCTGGTCGATCTTTCCTGGTAGGCTGTCAGCGCTGGTAGCTATAGCTACAGACCTGGTGTGCTCAACAGCTCATCACTGTAGGCCAGTAGTAGCCAGTAAACGCCCCTGAATTAAAAAATGAAACCGGGAAAACAGGACTGAGATAGATGAATCGATGTAGTGAGACGACCCCTTTAAGAATTTCTATCAGGATTTTCTATGGTGTTTTACCTATAAATCCTACTCAAAATCATATGAACCTATATATCATAGAGCTCCGCTTCGCTTCCTTTATCATATCCTGCTCTCAGAGGGCATTAACCACCCAGTAGGTTCACTTTAAATCCAAGCCTTCCCAAAAGAAGTAATGTTACACACAATGTAAGGATTGATGATTAAAATAAAAATATAATAAGGGCAGGTTCACAGACTACCGCTGCCGCATGTGATAAGGGCTTGCCCACGTGCATTGGTCAGAGGCTGCTTAATTTTGCCAGTGTTCCTGCAGCTTGAAAAGCAAAGTTGCATGATGACTGGCTGATACATCTGGGTTTGGACTAGTCTTCATTCAGCAGCCATAGCGTATGAACCTGTCATGGAAAGTAGTTGTCTTCATTTTAGGGTATGTTCACACGGCGTCTTTTAGACCGTATTTCGGGAAGTTTAATTGTGCTGCAATACGCACCGTAATATGGCCTGTAACTACGATATTTCATAGAGAGCTATGAACTGCCTCTATCTTCCCCCATACGTATTGAACACCGGGTGAAGGAAGTGGTATGTCACTTCTTTCCGGCATTTACGCACTGCAGATAATAGAAGTGAATGTGTACTGTATCAGCACCCATACGTTTTAGAAATGTCTGTCATGCTGGCATTTGTAGTTGTGGAACTTCAAGTACCATATTTTTCCATTTTATTTCTTATTCCATCACAAGTACCAGCATGCCACACCGCACATGTATTAATTGTATGGGTGCCAATTAATACATGTGTTTAACATGTGCTGCTGTGGCATGCTGCCACTTGTAGTTCCATGTTCCACAGCAGCCAGGAGCTTTGGAACTACAAGTGCCAGCATGCCACAGCAGCACATGAGAGAAAAGTGAGGTGAAATCTTCTATTAGGGGCACAGACAGCAAAACAAATGTAAAAGGGATGTTAACCCTTTCCTGCACTTTCCAAAACTAATTAAAAAGTGTTTTGTTGGCGTTACATTTAATAAATGAACCTGTTCTAACTTACTTTCATGTTCAACTTAAAGGGGTTTTGCCACGATCTCATTTCATACCTCCTGCATTCAGCTCTGTGTACTCAGAATGGGCATATATGACTTGTTTGAATTGCATATCATGTGACCCTGCAGGATGAAATCATCAGGCCTTTCCTTTAGTCAAGGAAAGGTCTGTTTATGTGTAAAACTATAAGCAGCTACATTGTAGCTCAGAGGTAAAACATTTGCCTCCAGGCACAAGGGTCCTCGGTTTAAATCCCTGCAGGAACCAAACCTGTAGATTGTATTTCTTTTTATCAATGCACATAACAGATAGAGGTTTATTTTTTAAATGTATTTGCATTGTTTGACTAATTACTATGGAGTCCAGAGGACAGGAGGAGATTGACAGTACCTGGGATTTGAACACTCAGTAGCTGCCTCAGAGGAGAGGTGATGTCTGAGCATGTGCGACCACGACTGAGGAGCTCTCAGGCCTGGTCGTATCGCCTGGAGATGAGCTGTTAACAATGGATCACTAAAGGAACAGATAAGACAAAAACGGTGCAGAATTTTTAATAATGAACGGTGAAAATGTTTTATTTAATATATAAGCTTCCCACGTCAATTTTACTTCGTGGCAAAACCCCTTTAAGATCGAACCTACAATCCCTCTCCTGTTCATAACCCGCGGACTGCCTGTATATCACACAGCTCAACTTCTGTCCCTCTACCATATACTCCTCTGAAATAGGGCAACATAAACCACCTGTCAGGTTCACTTTTTAATGTAAAATATGGAAAAAGTAAAACCTGAAGAATAATTCTGTAAAAACAAACTCCAAAGAATTGCAGAATCGTGCCCTCCCCACCACCCCTCCCTATAAAAGGAAGAAAAGGACCCAAAATGATGCCATTAAAATACTACTCCTGCAGGAAAACTAGAATCCTCAGATGGCTACATCAGCAGATAAAATTAAATTTAAGAAGTTGCTGTTTGTGGGAAATCGAAGGTACAAAAAATGTTGTTGCTTTAAGGTCCAAAATCTTTTTAACCCCTTGGTACTAAACCTATCTTGTGGGGTTTTTAAATTTCTTTTAGTTTCAAGATGCGATGGAATAAGAAAAAAAATGGAAAAGTATGGGTCTATGTCTTCTTTAGCAATCAGATATCTGTAAAACCATGATCGGTTCCAGCTCTCCTGTAGCTTCTCTCTACATTGCAGTTTCATACACTTGCAGCTTTCTGTATGATCTACACAACACGTATCACACATGTACATCATCAGGCCGGGTATTCCTCTCCCTATCGCCTGCTCTAAAGTCAGCCGCCGCTGTTTACCGCATTGATCTTTTGCTCTCTGCCATCAAGGCCGATTGTTTTAAGAGGGATTAAAATTCATAGCGGAGCTGAAAGAAGATTCTGCGTTGCATCTTCTATTACCAGAGCAGGATACTTGTAATGAGAGTAAAGATTTCAGATGGCAATAGAAATAAACGAGTTGCATAATCATTTTGGAGTAGGAGGGGGGAAAAACAGGTTTGTGTTCTGCTCACGACCTCTGAATCTTTACTCAAGTCCACATACAGTGCAATATCTCTCTATCTTTACCAGTTTTTAAGATTTTTAATGACGTCGCTATCATTTTTGCCTAACTGCACTTCATCGTTATACAGTGGGGGGGGGTTCTCCCACTTAAAAAGATTACATCATAGGATGACATCAAGCCTGTAATTGACATCTTAGGTAGACCTCAACTATGAGAGACAAAATTAGAAAACAAATCCAGAAAATCACATTGTCTGATTTGGAAAGAATTTATTTGCAAATTATGGTGGAAAATATGTATTTGGTTGCTTACAAACAAGCCAGATTTCTGGCTCTCAAAGACCTCTAATTTCTTTAAGAGGCTCCTCTGTCCTCCACTCATTACCTGTAGTAATGGCCCCTGTGTGAACATGTTATCAGTATAAAAGACACCTGTCCACAACCTCAAACAGTCGTACTCCAAACTCCACTATGGTGAAGACCAAAGAACTGTCGAAGGGCACCAGAAATAAAATTGTAGCCCTGCACCAAGCTGGGAAGACTGAATCTGCAATAGGCAAGCAGCTTGGTGTGAAGAAATCAACTGTGGGAGCAATAATTAGAAAATGGAAGACATACAAGACCACTAATAATCTCCTTCGATCTGGGGCTCCGCGCAAGATCTCACCCCGTGGGGTCAAAATGATCACAAGAGCAGTGAGCAAAAAAACCAGAACCACACGGGGGGGAACTAGTGAATGACCTGCAGAGAGCTGGGACCAATGTAACAAAGGCTACCATCAGTAACCCACTACGCCGCCAGGACTCAGATCCTGCAGTGCCAGACGTGTCCCCCTGCTTAAGCCAGTACATGTCTGGGCCCATCTGAAGTTTGCTGATGAGCATTTGGATGATCCAGAAGAGTATTGGGAGAATGTCATATGGTCAGATGAAACCAAAGTAGAACTGTTTGGTAGAAACACAACTCGTTGTGTTTGGAGGAGAGAGAATGCTGAGTTGCATCCAAACCTACTGTGAAGCATTCGGGTGGCAACATCATACTTTGGTTTCTCTGCAAAGGGACCAGGACGACTGATGTGTACTGACGTGTACTTGAAAGAATGAATGGGGCCATGTATCGTGAGATTTTGATTGCAAACTTTCTTCCATCAGCAAGGGCACTGAAGATGAAACGTGGCTGGGTCTTTCAGCATGACAATGATCCCAAGCACACCACCAGGGCAACGAAGGAGTGGCTTCATAAAAGGCATTTCAAGTTCCTGGAATGGCCTAGCCAGTCTCCAGATCTAAACCCCATAGAAAACCTTTGGAGGGAGTTGAAAGTCCGTGTTCCCCAGGGACAATCCCAAAACATCACTGCTCTAGAGGAGATCTGCATGGAGGAATGGGCCAACATACCAGCAGCAGCGTGTGCCAACCTTGTGAAGACTTACAGAAAATGTTAGACCTCCTGTCATTGCCAACAAAGGATATATAACAAAGTATTGAGACAAACTTTTGTTATTGACCAAATACTTATTTTCCACTCTAATTAGCAAATAAATTCTTTCCAGATCAGATAATGTGATTTTCGGGATTTGTTTTCTCATTTTGTCTCTTATAGTTGAGGTCTACCTATGATGTCAATTATAGGCCTCTCTCATCTTTTTAAGTGGTAGAACTTGCACAATTGGTGGCTGGCTAAATACTTTTTTCCCCCACTGTAGTAGTGAACCCAGGGTTTGAGTAAAGCGTTTCTGCCGAAACGCGTCAGCCCAGCAGTGTTACACCCTTTTGATATATGCCACAGTCCATGGCTATTTACTTGTTTTTAAGATGATCGAAGAAAAGTCCAGTTTTACTACAACAGGCTAGCACCCTATCTGCTTGCCTCCAATGCTGGAGTTATATATTTCTTTGCTGGTGAAACAGCAACTTTCACCCCTTAACGATCCGTGCAGCTCCTGCCTTCTGACAGACAGCACGGAGGGCATAGAATGCCTTCAGGGTTGTCTGTGACGTCACGATGCACGGCCGTGCCCGGTGGGCCTGGCGCGGCATCGTGACTGACAGTTGTCATAGGAACAACAACAAGCTGTGCATTGATTCCATTAAAATGAGAGATCTAAAGATCTCTCATTCAAATCCCTATGGGGAAAAGTAAAAAAAAAAATGTAAAAAAGTAAAAAAACCCTGTAAAAAAACAAACACGAAAAATAAAATAAAAACGCGTAAAACCACCCTTTCCCCCTTTACAAACACCAATCGGCCCAAAAAAAAGATCAAAAAAAAAATAAAGTACCCGTATTTGGTATCCCCGCGTGGGTAACGACCTGCCTAAAAATCTGTCATGTTAATTTACCATACGGGGGAACGGCCGTAAAAAAAAAAAAAAAACTATCACGAATTAAGATTTTTGTTCATCTCGCAGCACATAAAATGGAATAAAGTGATCAAAAGGCCATAACCAACGTTGTATCAATTAAACGTCCACTCATCCCGCAAAAAAAGTCCTAACAAAGCCCTGTATACGAAAAAATAAAAAAGTTTGGCTTCAGAAGATAGCGATGCATGAATATTCTTTTACACATTTAAAAACCCCTTTTTTTTTTTTTTTTTTTTTTAAAAGTGCTTCAACATAAAAAAAAATATATAATTTGGGTCTAGCCTTAATCGTATATAGCCAAAGAGTAAAGCTAACTTATTACGGATACTGAACAGTGAGCGCTGTTAAAAATAAAAATAAAAAACAATACTAGGATTGCAGTTTTTTATTTCACTCTCCCTTTCCCAAAAAACGGATTTAAAACTGATCAAAAAACCTTGGCCCCCCAAAAATGATACCAATAAAAATGTCAACTCACCCAGCAAAAAACAAGCCTGTATACGCTCCATACACAAAAAAATAAAGTTATGGGTCTAGACTATGGCAATGCAGAAATGTTTTTCCTGTTTGAAAAAGTGTTTTTTTTTGTATTAAAAGCAGTAAAAAAAAAAAAAAAATATACAAATTGGGTATTGCTGTAATTGTATCGACCCGCTGAGTAAAGCTAGCATGTCATATCTAACGCAGCGTGACCGCTATAAAAAATAAAAATAAAAAACACTACCAGGATTGCTGTATTTTGTTCAAAACGCCTAACAAAAACCTTAATAAAAAGTGAACAAAAATGTTGTATGCCCCCCCATAATGGTACCAATAAAAGCATCAGTTCATCCCGCAAAAAACAAGGCACTACACAGCTCTGCACACAGCAAAATAAAAAAGTTATGACTGTCAGAATAGGACAACATAAAAACGCAGTTTTTTATAGACCTATTTCTATTGTGAAAAGTAATAAAACATAAAAAAATAAAAAAATTTTATTTCCCTTGCAATTGTACCGACCCCATAGTATAAGTTTTTACATCATTTACAGTGCATGGCGAAAGCTGTAAAATTGAAGCCCAAAAAACAATGGTGGAACTGCGTTTTTCCTCCCCATTTTCATGGACCAATGCTAAAAAAAAAACCATGGAACACCTGTGCACCCAAAATGCACAATACACCCCTAGATGAGATCCCTGAGGGGTTTTGAATCTAAAATGGGGCGACTTCTGGAAGGTTTCACCTGTTCTTGGAAACTTTAGGGGCTTTGCAAAATGCGACATGGCCCCACCAAAATCTGCGTTCCAAAAGCCAAATAGCGTCCCTCCCTTGTACGCCCTGCCATGCGCCAAACAGCAGTTTACACCCACATGTAGGGTAGGGTATAGCCGAACTTGGAAGAAATTGCTTAACAAAGTTTTGGGGTTCTTTTTTCCAGGATTCCTTGTAAATATGAAACATTTGAAGCTAAAATTGCAGATTATTGGAAAAAAAAAATTTTTTAATTTTAACGGCCTAATGCTAAAAAAAAATTTGTGAATAACCTGTGCCGTCGATATACTCACTACACCACCTGTATAAAATTAACCTTAAGGGTGTGTAGTTTCCCCAATAGGGGGTCTTTTTAGGGGTGTTGATTAAGTTTTAAGCATCTTAGGGCTCTTCAAACCCTGAAATGGGCTAAATAAAAATTGCATTGAAAAGGGAGACCCAGAGTCCAGTAGGTGCTCCTCCTATTCTGGGCTTATGGTTGAACCAAATAATGCACTAGGGCCACATATGGGATATTTCTAAAAATGGCAGGGGGAAATGATATTATATTGCATTAACCTAGTCACATTTACCATATTCCAGTGAATAATGGATCAATATTGACAATCTGCAAAAATAGTTGAAATTTTGAAATTTCACCTCCACTTTGCTTTAATTTTCTGTGAAATACCTAAAGGTTAACAAACTTCCTAAACACTGTTGTAAATAGTTTGAGGTCTTGTTTTCTTAGAAGGCGTCATTTATGGGGGTATCTAACATACAGCCCCCAAAGCCACGTCAGACTGGACTGGTCCCTAAAAAAATGTATATTGCAAATTTTCTTGAAAATGTGAGAAATTACTACTAAATTTTTTAAGCCCTCTAATGATTGTATATAAAAAAAAAGGGCATTTAAAAAATGATGGCCCCAAACCCATGTGGACATATGGTAGATGTAGTTTATAAACTATTTTGTGGTGAATAATTATCTGTCTTGCACGCAGAAATTTTTGAACTTTCAAAATCACAGATTTTTCAAATTTTTTATGAAGTTTTGATATTTTTCACAAAAAATCAAGACTTGTATGGATAACATTTTCTTACCTAACTTAAAGCACCAATGTGTCACGAGAAAACTATCTCAGAATAATGGATAGGTAAAATTGTCAAAAAGTTATTATCACATAAAGTGACACATGCCAGATTTCAAAAATAGGGCTGTGTCATTAAGGCCAAAACTGGCTGGGTCCTTAAGGGGTTAAGCCAGATCTCCGACCATAAAACTTCATATCACCTAAATATATATGTCTGTAGTAGAAAAGTGACAAAACTTACTTCAGCGCTACTTTTGCTTTTAAAACATATTATTTTAAGACTATTTTCACACTACACACGACACACATATATATTATATATATATATATATATTATATATATATTATATATATATATATATATATATATATATATAATGTGTGTGTGCGTGTATGTATGTATATATAATTTAAATTTCCTCTAACTTTATTCCCACATGTCCTTCCCGCAGATAAATAGTACCCTGCTCAGGACGGGGGGGTAAACGGCTCAATCAGGAACTGGTTAAAATGGCGAAAAAACCACAGTGGTTTATGGGAGAAAAAAACTAACTAAAAAATATACCTAAAGCATGCTGCATTTGGAGGTGCAAGACGACAGAATTGTAAATTCAGGTTGGGATAGAAACTGAGCTCTTTGATATAGGTTTTTAGGATTAGGAGCAGGATTTCTGGGTGCAAAATAGAATAAACCCTGACAAGAATCTTAGGAGAGAGTCATGTTATATCATGTCATGCATGACAAAGACTGCCTTGTTGAGTTGAAACGTTGCATTGTACTAGGATTCTTGCAAATAAAAGACCACCTTATGCTGACGCCATTTTGAATCTGTGGGCTGCCTTCCCACTTGTGGACTGCTGCATGTGAAAGTGTGTTCTGGGGGACAGAAAGGATGACAATTCTGCCCAAATTTCTTTGTGATTGATTTACAGAGAAAGGTGTCAATCACTGTGTGTAGGGTAATTAGGACTCACTATATCCTTCAAGAGTCCTATCAAGATTTACTCTGCTCTGTAGTTAGAAATCCTGCTCCAAATCACATAAATCCATGTTACACATCTTCGTTTCTCTCCAGCTATCATTGGCTGCTCTCATGTAATGTGGCATCAGTCACCTGACAGGTTCACTTTAAAGAACCTGAACACACATTAGAATTTTGAAAATCATATGTGTATACTAACAGTGGTGTCTACAAGTCATGAGACACTTTATTATGCTGGTTACTCATGGATTTTCGTAAAGTATTGTAAAAAAGGATTGCACATGTATTGTCATATATTTATAAAGCTCCTTAAATGGTTTGTCCCACAAGCAGCTTCAGACTCGCACTTCCTGGTTAAGCTGTAATGGGTCTAAAGCAGTGACCTATCTGCTCTTGCTAGCTATTACTGTTAGTGACGACAGTGCATGAGGTTTATAATCTGTAGTGCACAAAGCTACAGAGCTTGAAGGGTTAAAACTTGTTAACTTCATAAAGTTCCTGTGCTAAAGATAAGACTCAACAAGGAGTGACTCACCGTGGTCAGATGGAAATTTTGAGTATTTAGAGCTGGGAGAGGTGGTCGGCAACCAAAAGGAACAAGTGAATGCAAGCTGTAGATGAAGTCTTCTTCATCGACTGAACAAAGCAAAATCAAAACAGAAATGTTTTCGGTAAAAGTCATCATTTACCTTTTCTTACATGTTAAAAGCTAGTCATTATAGTGAGAAAACCCCTTTAATGGTAGGACTGCCATTCAGATGTTTAGATTTTCTACTAATGATGATAAATTTCTACACAGGCAAACAGCGTACAGCTCACAAACCTCACTCTAAACCAAAGGCTGCAGACGGGTCCAAGGTGGATTTCCGGGAAGGAGAGATTAAAGATGGCTTCATAGACAATGCGGAGCTATGGGCAAGGCTGGAAGAACTGGAGAAGCAAGAGGAGATGCGAGGAGAGCTCGATGCGTAGGTGTCCTGCATGTGCCCTGATGGTCATAGGTCAAATCTATGGCAGCTGTTTTGTACGCACTTAGGCTTACTCATTCGTTCAACCACCAATGTATTCTGCAAGATGGCCACCCGAGCTAGGCAGGAAATGTGATATCGGACATTAAAAAATATTTTCTTAATGATATCTCTGTATGCCTGAAAGCTTGGTAGTTCTGTTTGTCTTGACACACAGCAAGTAGCTCTGCGTCCAGCCGAGGGGATCTGGTGACATAAGTGGTTTGGATTTTTTCAGGGCAGCCTTTATTCAAGCTACACCCCATTGGTCTTCCCTTTCAAAGCTTTCAATGTGAGGAGAGAGCCAGGGGGTGTGGATGAAGCTTAGGTTGGGAGGAAGTCCGATAAAGCACCACAAAGGATTCTGAGGCTGTAGTTTTACAGGGCAAACAACAACGACTGCTGCTCTGTTTCAGAGAAGGGAGGCTAGCACAGGAAAAGAATGCATTAGCACAAAAAACATTAGAGATTGATTAAAGTTTTAGACAAGCTATTTGAGCAGGTTTAAGTCATTGTTTAAGTCCCATTTTTATGTTAAACACATTTTTTAGGAATTTTGGGTTGTTTTTTTTCAAATTTTTCATGTCACTTTCAGTATTTTTTAATAATTGTAAACTCTTGCAGTTTTCACTTTGGCCACTATGCCTTGTTTGCACTTCTTGAACAGCAGTCGGAGAGATGCTTTACAGTAGCTTCATGCACATAGGAGACTTAAGACTGACTCAGTCCTATTCACTTCTATAGGAGAGTTTTCTAGTCATACTCTGTGACCAGCGAAGAAGTCACTGTGCAGGGAGGTGAAAGGGTGAACTGTGATTATCTCCTCTTGTGACTGGTGGATCCTGTGTTATCTATTCACACTGGTGTCTCCTTTCAGTTTGACCTCTTTGTGCTGATAAGAGGGAGACAACTGAGAATCTTTCTGAACAGGAAGTGTCAGACTATTATTAGGCTTAGTGGCCAAAGTGAAAACTGTAGGACTTTAGAATTATTAAAATATATTGAAAGTGATATGGAAAATTTAAAAGAAAATAACCAAAAATTCTTAAAAAATTTGTTCAACATAAAAATGAGTTAAACAATGTCATTTTTGATGACACATTCCCTTTAAGACAGTGACTTTTTTTATGGTAGGTGCCAACTGTGTACTGTTCAACTGTCAAGATAGCTGGTGGCCTAAGGATTGTATGACACTCCTATACAATAAAAATTGAAATAAAAACTGATGAAAAAGTCCTATCAAAATGTAAAATGAAAAATACAATTTCCTCCAACAAGCCATAACACAGCTCTGTCAATGTAAAAATGTTTTTTGTTTTTTTTTTTATAATGGGTAATACATTAAAAACAAAAAATGTTTCACATGAAAAGTCGGGTCCAGCACCTAAATTAAAATCATCCAAAAACTGTATTACTCACATATTAAAAAGGTTGCTTGAAGCCGTGACCCAAAAGACAGCAAACAAAAAGTGTATAAATTTAAAGCCCAAAAAAGTTGAATAATTTTTTTTTTCTTTTTTGGACTCCCCAGTACATTGCGTAGAACCTTAAATGGGTTGTTTTTTTGGTTTTTTTTTTAACCATACTGTTGCCCTTTTAAAACTAAAACGCAGCTCACCCTTTCCTTGGATCTAGCATTGCACCGTCCTCACTCTCTGACAGTCTTCTGTTTACTTTCTGTTTCTTTCAAACTTGATGTCACCACTGCAGTTGTTTGTCTTCAGCGGTCACAAGCCACTACCCGACTTCAATGGGCAACAGTATGCTAAAAAAAAAAATCAAGGGGACAGCCCATGCAAATTAAACTATTACAAATACAGCTCTTTCAAGCCCTAATAGGGTTATATTAGTGGAAAAGTAAAGAAGCTATGGTCCTTGGAAGACAGGGATGAAAAATAACTGAAATGGTGTCGTCAAAAATTGCTGCCTGTGGAACCAGTCAACTTTTACTGTGGGAAGGGTTTGATTGGGTTTAAAAAAAAAACAGCAGTTTTTCCTTTTTGTTATGATTTCAGGGAAACCAGATTTGTATGTGTTTTTTCTTTCCAATATTGTATAATAAACACACAGCATAATTTTTGGGCACTTATGACTCTATTACCTTTTCTATTGCTTTTTAAGGGCAAGATCATTAAATTCTACCATTGGGGTGGTGTGTGTGTGTGTTTTTTTTTTATTTTTATTAAAAACCTTAAAGCTTCATCATACTGTAGGCATATAACTTATAACTAAAGGGTTGTTATAAATGTCAGGGTAAGGATTTCAAACACAGAGTAGATAGAATGTTGTCGAACTCTTCTTTATCAAATGATTTCATGAGTTCATATGAAACTAATTGAGAATTTTTTATTGTACCTTTGTAGGGTAAGTGAAACTCTTCCATTTAATCATGAAGAAAACAAAGAGAATCTGAAGACCAATCTGAATGTGGATCGTGACTATCAAACTCAGGGCAGTCATGCAAAGTCCGAGTTTTCCCAGAGCAAGGCTCAAGTCAACTGCTCAATATTATCACATCACAGCGATGAGGAGGAGGATTTGGGCGGTGAAAAAAGTTCTGTGGCCACAATCCGATTTTCTCATACTGTCGAATTAAAAAGGGTGAGTGCGTCCAATAGTACCAATTTTAGAAAAGCCACTACAGATTTATGTAAATCAAGCTAGTATAGTGAACAGCTCTTTAACTTTTTAAACTCTTTAAAGGGGTTTTACCACACCTAATCCAGGAACAGGCCCCCAAAAGTTAGAGCAGACGGCCGCGCTTGCTTATGGCTCTACATTCTGTTGTATGGGAGTTCGGAGTACAGCCGACCAGTGTGTTCGGCTCTGCTCGGAATTCCCATACAACAGAAAGTAGAGCCATACGCAAGTGCAGCCGTGTCTGCAGTCTGCTTTGTAACCTTCAGGGCTCGCTCCTGAGATAGGTGATGGTCTCGGAGGTGGGACCCGCACCTATGAGACTTTAATGGCATATCCTAGCGATATGCCATCACAATCTGTGGTGGTAAAACCCCTTTAACATTTTCAAGACTTCCCTGTCAGGGAATGAAAACCTGTCTGCTCCCACAGTGAGCTCAGAGCTCTGTCTAAGTACTTATGTGAGCAGGACTGGGATTGTAGCGGTGTTCAGACATTGGATGTAAAGAAGGATGCTCCCATAGCTTATATCAGCCGCTGAAGACATATCTTGTGACACATGGCAGAACAAAATGAAGATGAGTTTGTATCCTCTAGATCTTTAAAAAAAAAAAAAAAAAAATAAATTAAATAAATAATTTAAATAAAATTCAGTTCGAAGAAGAGGTCTTTAATATGATTAAGAAAGTATAATAAGCTTTTAATCTTTTTGTAATAATTACAATTTCTCTGAAAACTCTTTAAAGCAGTGTTCTAGTTCTCAAAAAATATTTGACATGTATCGTTAAAGTACCTGGTGCCATCCTTTTACCCAGGACCACCAATTCCTGATCCTCTCCTCTTTTAGGTAAAATGGTCTCCAGCTTCTGAGACTACCTTATGCACAGTGTGGCTCTATGTCTGAGACATGCCCCTCAGGTATTGGAGCACTGATGATCAGCAACACTGGTCTATCTGTGAGGGGGACATATTTGAGGCTACCAAGGCACACTGAGCATATGGGAGTCCGAGAAGCAGGCTACCATTTCACCAAAGTAAAGAAGGGGCAAGCAATTAGAGGAAACACAGCAGAAACCTGATAAAGGAGAGAGCCAAGTATTTTCACCTTACATTCCCCATGTTTATATTAAATTCTTATTGGAAAATGGAAGCTCACTTTAAGGGTATGTTCACACAGGGTAATTTTGGTGTGTATTTCGCCGCGTAATTGCGCTCTAATACGGGCGAGATGCGAGCCGAAATTACGGTAATCCATAGTTCTCATAGAGAACTATGGATTAAGCCTCCTCTCCCCGCTCGTACAATACTATAGTATTGTATGCACAGGCAGATGTGACATCAATTATTCGCATAATGAATGTCAATGGGGCAGTACGCGCGTATCAGCGTGAGCTCCCAAAAGACACGATGTACTGTACGCGCCGCAGTACATCGTGTGATCTTACCCTAAAGGTTGGAAAATTTAAATTTAATTGATACTAATATTTTTTCGTTTTCAGGTGAGAATAAACTCTTTAATAAATAAAACTTTAAATTACAGCGAAATGAAAGAAGATTCAAAGAGGTAAAGGAATAACAGCAATGGAAATGGTCAGTCTGCTCCAGAACTGCCTGTGATCAAGACCCCGGCAGATATTTACAGGTAGATATTGTGTGTAGTCCCTTAGGGCACAAAGTTCCAGACTGATTCCATTTAGATAGGATTGTTATCTGACGCATGGTGGAAAATGGCAAACACGGTTGTCGCGGCTTATGACCAAGACAACTTTCTCGCCACAGGTTGTCAGTACTGCAGGATCATTGTACTTTCATATACAAAGTGGCAAAACTACCCACACAACTTGAGCCTGTGGATTTAAAGGGAATGTGTCATCAAAAATGACTTGTTTAACTTGTTTATGTTCTACACATTTTTTCAAGAATTTTTTTTTTTTTTTTTTTTAATTTTCCAGATCACTTTGCAGTTTTCACTTTGGCCACCAAGCCTTATAATACTCTGACACTTCCTGTTCTGTACAGAAAGATTTTCAGTTATCTGCTCATTATCAGCACAAAGAGGGTCAAACTGAAAGGAGACACCAGTGTGAATAGATAACTCGGGATCCACCAGTCACAAGAGGAGATAGTCACAGTTCACCCTTTCACCTCCCTGCATACTGATTTCCTCCCAAGTCACAGAGCAGGACCAGAAAACTCTCCTATAGAAGTGAATGGAACTAAGTCAGTCTGAGGCTAGGTTCACACGGTGTAATTGCGGGGACGTATTTCGCCCGCAATTACGCTGTGTGCTTGGGGGCGGGGCGGAGGGGGCGGCAGCTCGCCGGCCCCATAGACATTCATTATTTTTGGCACGTATATGCCATGAATAAATGACATGTCACTTCTCTCCCCGCTCACCGTATTGTGCGAGCGGGGAGATGAGACGTAATCCATAGTTCTCTATGAGAACTGTGGATTACCGTAATGACTGTACACAGTACAGGCGCGAAATACAGGGCGAGATGCGTCCCATTTTAAGCCGTGTGAACATAGCCTTAAAGATAACCTGTCACATAGATTATGCCCCCCTGCTGAGGACAGCACAAGGTAGTGACAGACCTGCTGTTTCCAGCGCTGTGTCCCTTATCCTGTAAGATTCTGTAATTTTAGAGCATTTAGTGCTCAAATTTGCAGTTTTCAGCCAGAGAAGAGTTATATAAAGAGTCCATTCTTTTCATGCCCCGCCCACCTCAACTGATAAACCTATTACTTTGAATAGGCAGGAAAATGTGAATAACTGCCAGGTGGGCGGGGCTAGCCTTTGGTAGGCGGGGCTAACACCAGCTCATGAATAAGATTTGAGCAGTAAATGCGATAAAACTACAGCATCTTAAAGAATAAGGGACACAGAACTGGAAACAGCAGGCCTGTCACTACCTTGTGCTGTCCTCAGCAGGGGGGCATAATCTATGTGACAGGTTCCCTTTAAGTCTCCTATGTGCATGAAGCTGCTGTAAAGCATCTCTCTGACTGCTGTTAAAGCAGTGCAAACAAGGCCTAGTGGCCAAAGTGAAAACTGCAGGACTTGAGAATTATTAAAAAATATTGAAAGTGATATGAAAAATAAAAAAAAAACAACCCAAAATTCCTAAAAAATTTGTTTAACATAAAAATGGGACTTAAACAATGACACATTTTTTGATGACACATTCCCTTTAAAGGAAAATTCACATGATCCCTGAATTGTACAGTTCCATCCCAAAACATGCTACCTTGAGAGCAGGATGTAATAGAGGGAGAGAAGCTGAGCTTTGTGATATATAGGTTTATGATTTGAAGCGGGATTTCTGACTAAGAAGTCCTGCTAACCCTGTCCACATACAGTGATTGACAGCTTTCTCTCTATCAATGTACACAGCAGGACTTTAACTTTCAGTTTATTTTATCTGCTTGTTATTCAGCAATCCTGCTCCAAATTATATTAACTTATATATCTCAGAGAGCTCAGCTTCTCCCCCTCTATCACATCCTGCTCTCAGATATGGGGCGTAAACCACCTGACGGCTTCCCTTTAAATGCCAAATTAAAATTCACTATACAGATGTAACCAGAACTGCTTGAAACCAAAGGCTTTATCTAGTGCCACAAGTCCAACTCTGCCTAATTTTTGTTGTTTTCATTACAGAGTGTTTGTGGATGTGGTAAATGGAGAATATGTCCCTCGGAAATCTATTATGAAGTCTCGAAGCCGTGAGAATAGCGTGTGCAGCGACACCAGTGACTCCCATGACTTTGAAGAGAGAAGAGGTTGTGTAAGAAGCATCAGCCTAGATGACAACACGTTCAGTGACCACAGTGAGGAGGATGATCGGGGGCATAAAAAGGTTTCCCCTGTGTCTGGACCATTAGAGGTGAGACGGGCGGGAAGCTTCAAATATATGTAGTCTCCATTGAACTTGGTTTAATGTAATCTGTATTTCAGTGGTCTCCAACCTTTGGCCCTTTAGCTCTTGCAAAATTAAAATGTCTAACATGCCATAAAAACTTGCTGCATGCTAAGAGCTGAAGTGTTGTGCAAGCTTTCTACCTTCAAGATATCTACTTGCTGTTAGTAAATAGTCATTACTGTTTATAAAGTTGTCCTGACCTAGTGTCGCTCGCACAGCTGCATGACTTTTTAGAAGTGAGCTCTGGTACACGATAACAAACTGTGCCTATGTTCTCAGTCTTTGGGTATGTTCACACGGCGTCTTGCCTCTGTATGAACATCCGCTTTTCTGATGCGTCTCTGGGTCCATCAGAACGGACCCAGAGATGCATCTAACAATTAGCAGTGAGTTTATCACTGCCAGCAATGACAGACACACAGCGGAGTTCACATGAGAGATCGCCGCTGTGTGTTTGCATCGCGCCTGTCGGGTCCGTCTTTCGGAAGTGATCCATTAAATGACATGCAATTCTTGGATCACATCCACAAGATGGACCCGACAGGCGCGATGCAAACACACAGCGGCGATCTCTCATGCGAACACCGCTGCGTGTCTGTCATTGCTGGCAGTGATAAAGTCACTGATAATTGTTAGATGAGTCTCTTGGTTCGTTCTGATGGACCCAGAGACACATCAGAAAAGCGGATGTTCATACGGAGGCAAAACTCCGTGTGAAAATACCCTTTGTAAATGAACAAGAGTGCTCCTGTTCACTGATAGAAGCAGAGATCTTGAAAATATTGACATGAAACACAATGGGCCTCATTCTTTAAAACTGTCAAATTGTAAAACGGTCTTTTTTTGCCCATAGCAACCAATCAGCGCTGAACTCTGGTTGCTATGAGCAACAAAGACCGTTTTACAATTTGAATTTTTTTTTTTTTTTTTTTAAATGAGAGTTAAAAGTTTATTAGAAAGTTGCAAACGTTTTCTCTATGCGATGATTGTTTTGTTGCCTACAGACAAAAACCCCACATTTAGAGATTCTATAGTTGGTCCCTGCAAAGCAGACCTCTTTTTGTAGGTGGTTTGATTGTGTGCAACTACTGCTTTGTCCACCGGAAGATGTAGCCAGATTTGCTGTCTTGACAATAATAATCTCAATTTTCCTTTTTATTAGCCATTTTCTGGAACGGTGATCGAAAAAGAGCCTTTCTCAATATCTGTACCAGTGACTGGCATTGCCCATCCAAGTCTGCCCACCATCCAAGAAAGAAAATCTGAGGAAGTCAAAACAGAGATCATTGAGGAAGCACCAAAAAGGGTCTCAAAATTCAAAGCGGCCAGATTACAGCAGAAAAAATAACCTCTAGCCTAGTTCTCCATGCAGGAAACATCACAGCAGTCAGGTCTAGATCATGTTTACTTGTTCGCTCTATGCCAGAAGATGAGATGTTCCCACCATTACCTGTAATTGTCAATTCATAATCATTTTGATCATTTCTCCTTTTGTAATAAATATTCAGTTTTCACAATTTAGTTTGAACGGTACAGTCTACAGTGCATTTTTTTTTGGGTGTGTATTTTAGGGTATGTTCACACGGCTTATTGTTGCACGTATAGTACATGCCGCAGTGCGCCGGGTGTTTTGGAACCACGTAATTCGAAAGCAAGGGGGAGGGTGTGGGCGGCCCCATAGACATGCATCGTCAGCGGCGTGTATTCGCTGCTAACAATTAACATCATATTGTACAAGGGGGGGGAGGGGGGACGACGCGTGATCCATAGCTGTCTGAGAGCTATGAATTACCATAATTGTGGCACGCATTTCACCGCGTATTAAGCACAATACGCGCCCAGATACGCAGCATTTTAAGCTGTGAGAACATACCCTTAAGGTGACAGAGACAAGGCCCCCATTACCACTGTCCCCCTATGTTTATTGCTGCATATAATGATCGGGGTCGACAGTTTTCACAAAACAGAACCTGAAATACCATAGGATTGTTCCGCTCAGGAGAATCGTATCGGGTGCTGTCATTAAAAGTGATGAACCTGCGCGTGAACATCACCAAAGTACAATGCAGAAACTTTACTATTCCCTGATTCATCAGTGATGTAATGAACAGGCATGTGCCACCATGTGGAGAGTTGTATACCAATGAAGTGAGAAGAGTCTACACATGATGGTTTACTTTTTACATAGGTTTCAGATTTTGTCAGTTTTACTGCGCCTGTATAATGTAATGCTGCCCTCAGGTAACCTGTCATGTCATGCAGTGTATTTACCTATGGGATAATGTGAGCTAGTACAGTAAAAGTTGCTGTGCAGTCCTTGTGCAAGTCATGCCAACCATGCAAAATTGTGTGATTCAAAAGAGTTGCCTCTCCTAGTGTATTCATGGCTTAAAGGGTATTTCAGTCACCCCATTTATGTTCCTGGCCTGGTCTGTGCAGCTTCAGGGAAAGGAGAGCTGCCCATGCACGAGTAGCTTTCTTTGTGGGAGTTCTGCGTACAGACAAGCACACTTGCTCAGCTGTGCTCAGAACTCCCATATAGGTGGAAAGAGATGCACATGTGCATCCACCTTTCCGTTCTCTGCACCTGCAAGATGTCTAAAAAGTTGATTCATTGTGTACATAAATTACAAGACGTATCCTTTACTAATCTTAAATTAGAGTCTGTATTATACTCCATAGCTGGCAATAAAATCCAGTAAAATGGATATAAAAGGACAAAACGGGACGAATAGCGCTTAGACCTAAATATAAATAACGGTGAGTGGCCGTACTAAAAATTGAATAAAATAGGATTATAAAGCTATAATTATGAAATGAAGATAAATTGACACTTAGGAATTAACTTTTCCAAACTATGTGTCAGATTTATGTAGCTTAAAAACAATAGAAATGCAACGTGTTTCGCCCGCACACTGGCTGGCCTCATCAGACATGTATAAAATCAAAAAAGTGAGGCTATATATATACAACAAGTCTGGTGGCATAGGTTTGAATTTATTTTTTTAAAACAAGGCTCTACCATTTACAAATAAAGTTGCATTGTAATTTACAAAAAAAAAAAATATATATATATATATATATATATATATATATATATATAATAAAATATTAATACATATATATATAATATTATAAACTCATATATATATTTATATATTTATGATATATATATAAATTATATATATAATATATATAAAATATATATATATATAAAAATAAGAATAAAAGTGTAAACATGATTACAACATTAAGTCCATAGCTGCATTCATTATTATTTTGTTAGTGGATTCACTGTGTTAGATACATTACTTATCCTGTGCTGATCCTAAGCTACATCCTGTAATTCTCTTATTAAAATTTTAAAAACATAATAAATACAAAAAATTCCAGCACATAATACATAACAAGATTCAAACCGATTTCATAGAACATTCCTCCACAAAAACACTCCTAGCTATCTATCTAGATATCTATATATATATATATTATGTATATATATATATATATATATATATATATATATATATATATATAAATATATACACACACAATATTTAAAATTTCAGACCTTATTTTGTTTGAATCTCTAAACCTAAATTGCTATTTAACTAATCCAAAACAGATTTCCCCGCGGTCACTGCAACTTTCAGAACGTCATACCTTTCCTCCCCTCTACTTAAAATAGGGGGAGATATCACCAAAGCCTTGGAAACTGTTAGCAAGATAAATCGGAGGAAGATTCGTTAGGAAGTCCTTAAATCTCAGTATTATCCTGTTTTTCTCTTGTTGTCTCTAACCATGGGGGAGATGACACCTTTATCTTCCTAGATTCTACTAGTTCCTTTTCCCATTCACTATTCCTTATGGCTTCAGCAGTAGCATCAACCTCGGGAAGAAGATCAGAGTTAATTGACTGTAGGCACACACTTGTCTTTGTGCTCCTCACCTGGTTGCCGCCACACACGCTTGACACCATCTAAACTAAATAAGTTTATCTGGTCTCATCAGACCACAGGACTTGGTTCCAGTAAACCATGTCCTTAGGCTGCTTGTCTTCAGCAAACTATTTGCAGGCTTTTTTGTGTATCACCTTTAGAAGAGGCTTCCTTCTCAGATGACAGTCATGCAGACCAATTTGAAGCAGTGTGCAGCGTATGGTATGAGCACTGGCAGGCTATCCCCCACCCCTTTAACCTCTACAGCAATGCTGACAGCATTCATACGTCTATTTTGAGAATACAATCCCTGGATTTGACATGGGGTACGTGCACTCAAATCCTTTGGTCGACCATGGTGAGGCCGGTTCTGAGTAGAACCGGTCTTGTTAAATCACTGTACGGTTTTGGCCACTCTGCTGCAGCTCAGTTTCAGGGTGTTGGCAATCTTTTTATAGTCTAGGCCATATCAAAGTGTAATATATTTAGTGTTGTCCCATGAAAAGATATAATACAATATTTACAAAAATGTGAGGGGTGTACTCACTTGTGTGAGATTCTGTATGTACACAGTGACTCCACCAGCAAAATAATGAGTGCAGCTCTGGACTATAATAATAATGTGACTTGAGATTAGTACAAGATAAGTGATGTGATGTAAAGTATGTTCACAAAGTGATTCAACTTCCTTTCTATATAAAAGCTATATGTAAAATGAGGGTTAAAGATGTACGTGTGCTTTAAGTCTCAAGTAACCACATTTTGTTCTCTTGATGTCTTGGTGTGTATTCTACTAGTTGGCTCCTTATTGTAGCTGTTCTTGAGAAAGATGAACAAATTGATCCCTGTGTCAGTGGAATACATCAGGATTTTATTGGCATTCTAGAAAGTCTTTGAAGCCTTCTACTGTCCCTTTAAGAGGAAGCTGCACAAGTGTATGAGTTGACACAGTACCATCCCCTCTAATGGCAGCATACACCATGTTTACATAAGTGTCCAATGTTGCATTTGTTATCTCTAAGGCCCGATTCACACGGCTTATTCAAGGCATAATTGCGAGCCGGATTTCGCTCGCAATTACGGCTTGAATAAGGGGCGGGACGCTGCCCGCCGGCCCCATAGACTTTCATTATCGACGGCGTGTATTGCGCCTGGATAATGTGCATGTCACTTTCTCCCCACTCAGCGGATTCTCCGCGGGGAGGAGCGACGGAATCCATAGTTCTCTATGAGAACTGTGGATTACCGTAATGACAGGGACGGATTGGAGCCGTACTGCAGCGCAAATTCGCCGCGCAGTACGGCTCCAGTCCGCGTCCAAATAAGCCGTGTGAAAAAAGCCGAAGGCTATTTTCACACGGCGTATTTGGGCACGTATTTCAGTACGTAAATCGCGGCGTACGGCGCGAACTACGGGCTGAAATACGGCCCAGTCATTACCGGTAATCCACAGTTCTCATAGAGAACTATGGATTCCGTCGCTCCTCCCCGCGGAGAATCCGCTGAGCGGAGAGAGAAGTGACAGGTCATTTACTAGCGGTGTATACGCGACGCTAGTAATGATAGTCTATGGGCCGCGAGGTGCCGGCCCCCCGCTCCCGCCCCAGTCCACACGGCGCAATTGCGGGGCATAATTACGCCCCGCAATTAAGCCGTGTGAACATAGCCCAAAACAACTGGAATTTTCTGTTTTTCTACAAAACATGTGTTGTTTTTTTCTTTACATGGATTGTGTTGGAGCTTCATCTAATTGTTTTTACACTATGTGAACTAGAACATGGATTTTTTTCCGCAATTTGGGAAAAAACGTCACTTTATTGACACGGAATCACATTGAACTCTGTTCTGAGTAGTCAAGTTGGTGATCAGCCCCATTAAAATGGAGCACATTTGCATCCAAAACATGGGCAAAAACCGCCACTGCAAAGGAATGATCCTCAGAATCTCTGCTGTGGATTCCGCATTCTTTTTTTCCAACAGCAAAATACATTGTTTGAATATAAACTTTATATTGTTGTCTAGGATTCAGGTTTAATGGATTTTTTTCATATGTTGGATACCACCCAGATCCGATTTAGCAGCTTCTCTGGAGCTTATTTTATAGCTAAAAGCAGCAAACCTAAACTGCCTGAAATCAGAAGCTTTGAGAAATAATAATAATAAAAAAAAATTAATTAATTAATTAATTTTTCCATAAATCTACCAGGAGGGCCTCTCCATCCGTTATTCTATGTAGAGACTTGTGATTTTGCATGCGGGGTGAAAGCAAAACCAAAAGGCACAACATAGGCTTTGTAGCATCACAAACTGCAGACGCATAGAGCTTTTCTTTTCCCTCCTTCACCCAGTCCAGTACGGGACTTTATTGTAATTTTTCCACATGATGCTGTTATCCTAAACAGTCACCGAGAAGTTTGCCAGAGGAAAATAGTATTTTGTAATAGTATTTTTTTCCAAAAAATTTCTTGTGAATTGTTTCTCCTCTATTTTCACACAATGTCTAAATGTAAAAAATAAAGTTTTTTTCTGTGATATAAAATTACAGTCTTGCCTAAATTCTTTTTTAATCTAAGTCTTTGTGCAATTTTTTTGGGTATTGGGGGGATGAGGGTTTTCGCCATTTCTACATTATATTTTTAAATTTTGGGGGGGGAAGGCATGGTGGGGGGCAAAAATGCCAAAAAAGTTTTTCTACTAGCTAACACAGGAGTTTCCCTAATCTTTCCCCTTCTCCCCCTCTCTCCCCCTCTCCCCCTCCCCCCCCCCCCTCTCCCCCCCCTCCCTCTCTCCCCCCTCCCTCTCCCTCCCCCCTCTCCCCCTCCCCCTCCCTCCCTCTCCCTCCCCCCCCCTCCCCCTCTCCCCCTCCCCCTCCTCCCCCCCCCTCTCTTCCCCCCCCTCCCTCCTCTTCTTCCCTCCCCCCTTTTCCCCTCCCCTCTCCTCCCCCCTCCCTTTTCCCCTCCCCCCCCTTCTTTTCCCCCCCCCCCCTCTCTCTCCTCCCCCCCTTCCCTCTCCCCCCTTTTTTCCTACCCCCCCCCCCCTTTTTTTCTCTCTCTCTCCTCCACCCCCCCCTCCCTCCCCCACTCTCTCTCCCCCCCCCCTCCCCTTTCCCCCCCTTTTTTCCCTTCCCCTTTTTTTCCCCCTTATTTAAAAATTTAAAAAATCCAAAACCCCAAAAATTTGGGTCTATAGACTTTAGTTTTTTCTTTTAAAAGAAGCCCTCCTACTTTTCACTAATTACCTGTATTTATTGCACCTGTTTGAACGAGTTACCTGTGTAAAAGATACCTGTCCACACAATCACATGCCACCATGGTCAAGACCAAAGAGCTGTCTAAGGACACCAGGGACAAAATTGTAGACTGCACAAGGCTGTGATGGGATATGGGACAAAAGACAAGCAGCTTGGGGAGAAGGCAACAACTGTTCGCACAATTATTAGAAAATGGAAGGAATACAAGATGACTGTCAATCTTCCTTTATCTTGGGCTCCTTGCAAGATCTTGTGGGATAAGGATGATTCTGACAGAGGTCAGGAATCACCCCAGAATTACAAAGGAGGACCTGGTCAATGACCTGAATAGAACTGGGACCACAGCCTCAAAGTTTTCCATTAGTAACACACTACTCTGTCTTAGATTAAAATCCTGCAAGGCACGCAATGGCCCCCTGCTAATGCCAGCACAGCTCAGACCTGTTTGAGGTTCGCCAATAACAATCTGGATGATCCTGAGGAGGCATGAGGTCAAATGAGAAAAAATAGAACTTTTTGGTATCCGCTCCACTGGCCGTGTTTGGAGGAAGAAGGAGTACAACTCCAAGAACACCGTCCCAACCATGAAGCAAGGGGGACAGGATGACTGCACCGTATTGAAGAAAGGATGAATGAAACCATGTATCACACGATTTTGGCTAACAACCTCCTTTCCTCAGTAAGAGCATTGAAGATGGTTCGTGGCTGGGTCTTCCAGCAGGACAATGAACTGAAAAACACAGGGCAGTTAAGAAGTGGCTCTGTAAGAAGCGTTTCAAGGTCCTGGAGTGGCCTATCTTGTCTCCAGATCTGAACCTAATTTAAAATCTTTGTACAAGCTGTACACTAACTACTTTACATTGTGTCAGTGTCATATCCTCGGTGTTGTCAGTGTCATATCCTCAGTGTTGTCCCATGAAAAGATACAATACAATATTTACTGAGGGATGTACTCACTTCTGTGAGATTATGTATATATGACCATCTCTTAAATTTAGAATGCACATGTCCAACTTTTCAGGGTTTTTGTACGTTTTGCATAACTTGCTGATCTCTAACGAGGAGCTTAATGGCAAAATTTACAACAGGTGTTTGATCCCTGAATCACCCAATACATTTAGGCTACATCACACACTGATGACTGCTTCATTGTAAACAATGTCCTATGGAACCAGATGATGAATGTGACACAACTCAAGGTACGTTTGAGAGAGGGGAGAGGCATCCAAGTGTCATTTCAGACCATCATCCTGTTCTGCAGGGCATTGTTTTCAATGAAGCGGTCATCAGTGTGTGATGTAGCCAAAGGATGTCCACTTCTTTGTCTTTATGTGACTTTTCCAGTCTTTCTGTATTCTTTGTTGGCACCTGCTCATCAGGCTCCAAGCCTGGTGGCCACTTCTGTCTGAGAGCATCCTGCTTGAAGCCTCGCAGTGGCGAGGGACTGATGATTAATTTTAAGTTTTGTCTTGGTCTCATGATGTTAAAATGTGATCTCAAGCACTCAGTTCATGCAGGAGAGCCCAGGAATTTACAGGAACTGGAGGCTCTGTGCCCAGAAGAATGGGCAGCTTTACCATCTGAGAAAATAGCCTCATCCACAGCTACCACAAAAGACTTCAAGCTGTCATTGATGTTAGAGGGGGCAATACACGGTATTAGCAACTGGGGTATGTAAACTTTTGATCAGGGTCACTTTGATGTTTTTGGTTGTCATTATGATTTAAAAAGAGAAAACACAGTAGATTGGCAATAAATGGCTATTTGGTTATCATTCATTGTCTCTTAAAAAAAGGCCAAGAAAGCAAAAATTCTGCCAGGGTATGTAAACCTTTGAGCACAACTGTATATTTCTAGGTTTGCTACCGCATTACTAGAGCTAGCTTTCTTCTGTGACCTAGATTCAGCCACTGGGTAAATCTCTCATTCAGTGGGGAAAAAAGTATTTAGTCAGCCACCAATTGTGCAAGTTCTCCCACTTAAGATGAGAAAGTACTGTAATTGACATCTTAGGTAGACCTCAACTATGAGAGACAAAATGAGAAAACAAATCCTTAAAATCATTGTCTGATTTGGAAATAATTTATTTGCAAAATATTGTGGAAAATAAGTATTTGGTCACCTACAAGCAAGCAAGATTTCTGGCTCTAACAGACCTGTAACAACTTCTTTAAGAGGCTCCTCTGTCCTCCACTCATTACCTGTAGTAATGGCACCTGTTTGAACTTATTAGAATGATAGATACCTGTCCATAATCTCAAACAGTCACACTCCAAACTCCACTATGGTGAAGACCAAAGAGCTGTCTAAGGACACCAGAAACAAAATTGTAGACCTGCACCAGCTGGGAAGACTGAACCTGCAATAGGCAAGCAGCTTGGTATGAAGAAATCAACTGTGGGAGCAATAATTTGAAAATGGAAGACATACAAGACCACTGATAATCTCCCTTGATCTTGGGCTCCACGCAAGATCTCATCCTGTTGGGGTCATAATAATCACAAGAACGGTGAGAAAAAATCCCAGAACCACACGGGGGGACCTAGTGCATGACCTGCAGAGAGCTGGGACCAACGTAACCAAGGCTACCATCAGTAACACACTACACCACCAGGGACTCAGACCCTGCAGTGCCAGACGTGTCCCCCTGTTTAAGCCAGTACATGTCCGGGCCCATCTGAAGTTTGCTGATGAGCATTTGGATGATCCAGAAGAGTATTGGGAGAATGTCATATGGTCAGATGAAACCAAAGTAGAACTGTTTGGCAGAAACACAACTCGTTGTGTTTGGAGGAGAGAGAATACTGAGTTGCATCCAAAGAACACCAGACCTACTGTGAAGCATAGGGGTGACAACATCATGCTTTGGGGCTGTTTCTCTGTAAAGGGACCAGGATGACTGATCCGTGTACATGAAAGAATGAATGGGGCCATGTATCGTGAGATTTTGAGTGCAAACCTCCTTCCATCAGCAAAGGCATTGAGGATGAAACATGGCTGGGTCTTTCAGCATGACAATGATCCCAAGCACACTGCCAGGGCAACAAAGAAGTGGCTTCATAAGAAGCATTTCAAGGTCCTTGAGTGGCCTAGCCAGACTCCAGATCTCAATGCTATAGAAAACCTTTGGAGGGCGTTGAAAGTCTGTATTGCCCAGAGACAGCCCTAAAACATCACTGCTCTAGAGGAGATCTGCATGGAGGAATGGGCCAACATACCAGCAACAGTGTGTGTCAACCTTGTGAAGATCTCTGTCATTGCCAACAAAGGATATATAACAAAGTATTGAGATGAACTTTTGTTATTGACCAAATATTTATTTTCCACCATAATTTGCAAATAAATTCTTTCCAAATCAAACAATGTGGTTTTCTGGATTTGTTTTCTCATTTTGTCTCTCATAGTTGAGGTCTACCTATGATGTCAGTTACAGGCCTCTCTTCTTTTTAAGTGGGAGAACTTACACAATTGGTGGCTGACTAAATACTCCCCTCCACCCCCCCTCCCTCCTGTATCTTCTAAAAGATCAGTGCAGGTAACATAACACTATAACAGTCTATGCACACCATGGATTTTGACACAGAATCTGTGTCGAGATCCATGTTCCATTCATTTGAATAGGAAATCAGATTGTGAACTGCAGATTGGATTTCTATGCTCTGGATTTGAAATCTGTGATGTGGCAAAATAAGGTGACATCTGAGACCCAGATTATCCCAATTCTGCAGAGCAAATCTCCGCTGTAAAAGTGGAAATCCATGACAAAATTCCTAGGGTATCGCCCTAAAATTCCACTGCAAAAGTCTTGACAGTTGCACACACCCTTACAGAGGATTGCCTAGACCACATAATTCAAGGCCCATGAGCTAAATCCAGCCCACTATGTCTTTTTTATGTGGCCCACAAGGGCTTAGACACAGTGAGCAGGGTTGGGCAAGGTCCAAACCTAGAAGGACCAGCTCTCCACTTTCTGTGGAAGATGCAGACAGCACTTACCAGAGGCGGTGGTGCCAGCACGGGGAGCGGGCACAATGTTGGATTTGGAACTCTGGAGTGCACCTCTATATCAGTTTGTTGAGCAACTCAACCACTTTGTGTAGCAACTCGCAGGTGGTGGCACACTAGCCACCCTCCAATGGCCTTTTAAGGTCAAAACTTCATGTGACGTGGCCTTGGATGAAAATGAATTTAGACTAAATACAATTTCAGCCAACACTGGAAGAAGAATTAGATGTGTACAGGTTCTCTGCCTTTGGATGTAATCAAGAATAGAAATGTGGGCACCTTTTTTAGAGAATCCAAAACTTAGAGCAATCAGTGCTACTGCTTTGCCTTCACAGGATACAGCTGTGCTAGCCAAGAAGGAGCACTGCTTGCTCTAATAAAGTTATTGGAGCTATGTCTTATAGTGAGCCTTGTACTACAGACCAAGACAGATTTTAATCCACTGGAAGTAAGCAATATCAATCTTAAAAACTGAGAGGAACTGATACAGAAAGTATACTAGAGAACTGCACAACCTTTTGTGGATACAATGAATACCCTTTTATTTGCTGAAATTAGAATACCCCTTTAAGAAAAGGGGAAATGTGACAGGCCCTCTTAATTGCCTCTCACCGAGCTACACAAATATTGGCTGACTAGTGGTTGCTTCTGGTAAACAAGCTGCAGGATGCTAATATCCCATTTACTGCAGCTCAGACCCACGTTTGACTGACAAAAGTTGTCACCTCTTGTCACTTTCTTAGAAGTCACGTACCCCGAGCAGCTGCAGAAAGCATTTTTGTTTCAATAAAATAACAACAAGACCAATTAGGCTTCGTCAGGAGAAGTTGTGGCCGAGCTTTGATTCCTTCTTCGAGGAAATGACGACCTTTAACACTTCGATAATCTTGACTTGAGCACTTAGCAGATTTTATTTGCAGGTACATTTTGAATATTTGGAGAAATTGAGCGAGAAGCAAATGCCAGGCAGGACGACGGCCTGTGATGTATGGATGATTGATGATCAATGAATTTGGAGGTTCTGTTATAATAAACATGTTCCCTGGTTAACTCCTTATATGTCAGACCTTTACCACAAACAGTGGAATATAAGGTACTGATATCTGTCTGGGTACTGCTGAAGATTAGGATACAGTGTTCATATAATGGTATACAGCCTTTGGCTTTTGTGAAGCTACAGCTCTCAGCATCAGGGGCGTAGCTACAGGGGGTGCAGCGGTAACAGTCGCTACCGGGCCCTGCAGCCTGAGGGGGCCCAAAAGCTCCTCTGCCGCATAAGAAGACTCCAGTATTGTAAATGGCGCATGGTAGCTGGGGGGCCCCATTTCACTTTTTGCACTAGGGCCCAGGAGCTTGGAGTTACGCCTCTGCTCAGCATACCTTGACTGCCTGCGATCCCTGATATAAAGTGGGTTGCAAAAGTATTCCTGCCCCTTGGACTGTTCCACATTTTTAAACATGACAGCCACAAACTTAAATGTATTTTATTGATATTTTATGTGATAGAGTAACACGAAGTAGCAAATATTTGTGAAGTGTAAAGAAAATGATACATGCTTTTCCACATTTTTGCAAATTAAAAAGCTGAAAAGTGTGGCATGCATATGTATTCAGCCCCCCTGAGTCAATACTTTTAGGACTACCTTTGCTATAATGACAACTGCAGTCTGTTAGGTGATGTCTCTACCAGCTTTGCACATCTAGGACCTGGAAGTTTAGCCAATTTTTCTTTGCAAAATAGCTCTAGCTCAGTCAGATTGGTTGGTGAACATTTGTGAACAGCAATTTTTAAGTCCTGCCACAGATTCTCAATGGGATTTAGGTTTGGGCTTTGACTGGGTCATTTTAACACATGAATATGCTTTGATGTAAACCATTCCATTGTAGCTTTGGCTGTATATTTAGGGTCATTGTCATGCATTAAGGTGAACCTACACCCCAGTCTCAAGTCTTTCACAGCCTCTAACAGGTTTTCCACCAGGATTGCCCTGTAGTTAGCTCCATCCGTCTTCCCATCAAGCAAAGCTTCCCCACAGCATTATTCTGCCCCCACGAGGATTCACGGTGGGCATGGTGTGTGTTCAGGGTGATATGAAGTGTTGGGTTTCCTCCACACAGTTCAGTTTTGGTCTCACCTGACCAGAGCACCTTCTTCCATATGCTTTGTGTGTCCCCTTTACAGGTTTTTACAAAATGCAAATGACACGTCTTATGACTTACTTTCAAAAATGGCTTTCTTCTTGCCACTCCTCCATAAAGGTCAGATTTGTGGAGGACACGACTAATAGTTGTCCTGTAGATAGATTCTCCTACCTGAGCTAGGATCTCTGCAGCGCCTCAAGAGTGACCCTGGGCTTCTTGGCTGCTTCTCTAATTGGTGCTCTTTTTGTCTGGGCTGTCAGTTTAAATGGACAGCCATGTCTTGGTAGGTTAGCAGTTGTGCCATACTTTCATTTATGGATGAGGTATTGTACAGTTCTCCGTGAGAAGTTCAGAGCCAGTGCTATTTTTTAAAAACCTAATCCTGCAATACACTTTGTCATAACTTTAGCTGTCTGGTGTGTTCTTTGGTTTTTATGATGCTGTTTATTCACTAATGTTTTCTAACAAACCTCTGAGGCCTTCACAAAGTAGTTACACTGAGAACATATTACATAGAAATGTACTCTATTTACTAATTAGGTGATTTCTAAAAGTAAATGGTCACACTGGATTTTCTTTAGGGTATCAGAGTTCAGGGGAGCTGAATACATATGCATGCTACACTTTTTGATTTTTTAAATTTGCAAAGATTTGGAAAAGCACATATTTTCTTTACACCTCACCAATACTTGCTACTTTGTGATGCACTATCACATAAAATATCAATAGGATACATTTAGGTTTGTGGCTGTAATGTTTAAAAATAAAGAATAGTTTAAAGACAACCTGTCACTTTGTTTATGCCCCCTTGCTGAGGACAGCACAAGCCAGCACTGTGTCCCTTATTCTGTTAGATGCTGTAGTTTTAGAGCATTTAATGCTAAAATCTGGCAGTTTTCAGCCTGTTCTGCCAGGAAAGAGGCCACTTAATTCTTGAACAAGTGTTAGCCCCACCCACCCATGGCTAGCCCCGCCCATTCACAAAAGATTCAAACGTTTACATTGAATAGGTAGAAGCTCAAGTAGTTAAATGTCGGGAGCTGGGTTGGTGGGAACATAAGATGTGCAATAGGCTTACTGCACACATATTCCTAGGTGCTGTCATGGATAAAAGGGGAAGTTTATCTGAGTTGCATAAAAGGATGATTATTGGCTTTCAGACTAAAGATACAAATGTATCAGGGGTGAACAAATGGCAACCCGTCTGGTTGCTGTCCATTCTGAACATGGAGGTTACTATGGATATTAGCTGGAGGACATACAGTGAAGAAAATAGTTATTTGATCCCTTGGTGATTTTGTAAGTTTGCCCACTGACAAAGACCTGAACAGCCTATAATTTTAAGGGTAGGTTAATTTTAACATTGAGAGAAAGAATATCAAATATAAAATCCAGAAAATCACATTGTTTAAATTTATATAAATTTATTTGCATTTTGCAGTGAGAAATAAGTATTTGATCCCTCTGGCAAACAAGACTTAACAGGGTTTTGCCACGAAGTAAATTTGATGTGGGAAGTTTGAAAATTAAATAATAAACATTTTCACTATTCATAATTATTAAAAAGTCTGCACCGTTTTTGTTTTAGCTGCTCCTTTAGTGATCCATTGTTTACAGCTCATCTCCAGGGGATACGACCAGGGGCGAGAGCTCCTCAGTCCTGGTCGCACATGCTCAGACATCACCTCTCTTCTCAGGTAGCTACTGAGTGTTCAAACCCCAGGTGCTGTCATTCTACTCCTGTCCTCTGTACTCCTTAGTAATAAGTCAAACAGTGCAAATAAATAAAAAAGAAACCTCAGTCAGGTGTGTGCATTGATAAAGAGAGAAAAAAATCCACAGGTTAAGTTCCTGCAGGGATTTGAATCAAAGACCCTTGTGCTGTAAAGCAAAAACATTACCTCTGTGCTATAGTGTAGCTACTTACAATTCTATACATAAACAGACCTTTCTTTCACTAGAGAGAAACGGCCCGGTGATGTCATCCTGCAGAGTCACATGATATGCAATTCAAACAAATAACATACGCCCCCTTCTGAGCACACAGAGCTGAAGAGCTGGATGCAGGAGGCATGAAATAAGATCATGGCAAAACCTCTTTAATACTTGGTGGCAAAACCCTTGTTGGCAAGCACAGCAGTCAGACATTTTTTGTAGTTGATATTGAGGTTTGAGCACATGTCAGGAGGAATTTTGGTCCACTCCTCTTTGCAGATCATCTCTAAATCATTAAGATTTTGAGGCTGTCGCTTGGCAACTTGGAGCTTCAACTCCCTCCATAAGTTTTCTATGGGATTAAGGTCTGGACACTGGCTAGGCCACTCTATGACCTAAATATGCTTCTCTTTGAGCCACTCCTTTGTTGCTTTGGCTGTATGTTTTGGGTCATTGAATGGCTGGAAGACCCAGCCACGACCCATTTTTAATGTCCTGGCGGAGGGAAGGAGGTTGTCACTCAGGATTTTATGGTACATGACTCCATCCATTCTCCATTGATGTGGTGAAGTAGTCCTGTGCCCTTAGCAGAGAAACACCCCCAAAACATAATGTTTCCACCTCCATGCTTGACATTGGGGATGGTGTTTTTTGGGTCATAGGCCGCATTTCTCTTCCTCCAAACATGGGGAATTGCGTTAATGCCAAAGAGCTCATTTTTTGGCATTTTCATCCAGGTGTTCATCGGCAAGCTTCAGATGGGGCTGCACATGTGCCTTCTTGAGCAGGGGGACCCTACGGGCACTACAGGATTTTAAACCATTCCGATGTAATGTGTTACTAATGTTTTCCTTGGTGACTGTGGTCCCAGCTGCCTTGAGATCATTAACAAGTTCCCCATCTGTGTAGTATTAGGCCGATCTCTCACCTTCCTCATGATCTAGGATACTCCACGAGGTGAGATTTTGCAGGGTGCCCCAGATCGATGTCGATTGACAGTCATTTTATATTTCTTCCATTTTCTTACGATTGCCCAGTTGTCTCCTTCTAACCCAGTGTCTTACTTATGGTTTTTTAGCCCATTCCAGCTTTGTGCAGGTCTATGATGTTGTCCCAGATATCCTTAGAAAGCTCTTTGGTCTTCCTCATGTTGTAGCTTTAATGCAAGTAACGAGTTGATTAGGAGCGTTTAACTAGTCTGTAGGAGCCAGAACTTGGTAGGGGATCAAATACTTGTTTCTCTCAGCAAATTGCAAATAAATTTATATAATTTATACAATGTGATTTTCTGCATTTTATTTTGCATATTCTATCTCTCAATGTTAGAATTAACCTACCCTAAAAATTATAGACTGTTTGTCTTTGTCAGTGAGAAAACTTACACAATCAGCAAGGGATCAAATAATTATTTCCTTCACCGTAATAATGTGACTCCACTGTGGAAATACAACTGTAGCAAACACTCAACTGTATGAATTCATAGATGTGTATGAGTTTTTGAGTCTCTTTTGATGTTCTCATTCACAGTTTTTGAACAGTGATCTTAACAATGGTAAATGTGTAACAGTATTTCAGACTCTTGGAGAACTTATTTATATACAATATATCATTATTTATTATTATATAATTAAGTTTTTATTCACTGACTGAAAAATCCCCAAAAAATTTAGTAACCGACTGTAGGGAAGGCAGATCTGTAAGGGCATGTTCACACGACGGATTTGGCCGCGGTTTTGGCCGCAGGTTTCGGCACGGTTCCTCACCCAAAACCTCGTCCAAAAATGCTGTGTGAACATGCCCTAATAGGGATAAAGGAGGCTTGTATAACATGGGGACTGCAGGTCAGTGTGGTCTCCCCAGAGCTGCTGTGTAACTAAAGGGTGTGCTCGGCTGTGCATGCCAGGGTCTAATGTTCTGGATTATAAGGGGTGAACCTGCCTGCTTCAGAGTTTCAGCTCAGAGCTATATTTTTGTCTTACAAATAGCTGCCTGGTCACCCGCATTAACCCTTGATACGTGAGTGGTGCCTGTTCCTGCTGAGCCTCCTCCATCATGGCCTCTAAATCATTGCTAGTGTCCTAAGTTCTAAATAAACTGCGCTAGATGGGAACGTGTGCGCTGAGTCCAGGGAGATGGATAGATCGCCTGCCTGGGCTAATTGTTCACTCTCTGCCAGCACATTAATAGGAGGCTCCATCAATCTAACAGCAACCAAAGGGCGCACGTTGTATTTCTACCACCAGTCACCAGTGAATCTCCATCAAGGTGAGCTGCAATTAGTGGAAAACAGTTCAAGTTTAATTTTTAATGGTGCAGATTATCTATTAACCATCAATGCTTCTCATTATTCTTTAAAGAGCCTTTAGCCCCATTAAAATACCTGCTGTCTGCCTATTTTATCAAGTTAGTTAAATTCTAAAACCTTTTACGGTATCTATTTTTGGGAAAGATTGGTTACATGGCTGCTATAATAACTTTTACATGGGTTGTTTCTTAGCCTCTTTGGAGCCTGGAATGAAAATTAAAAAATCTGCAATAAATCTACCTGAAAACTTTTATTGTTGCAGATATTTTTGTAGATTCTAACCCGTTACAGACATCTGCCGTACATTTACTTGTCATGTTGGTAAGGGAGAATGGAGCAGGCTGTTTCACTAAGCTATCAATTACAGCTCACACCAACTGCAAGCTGATGGTATTGGAGATAACCCTGATATCGGCCATTTTACTTATTAAATACTGCAGTAAACGCAACTGTGGCATCTAAATGATTAAAAATTAACAGAGTGGGCTGCGCTGTTGTGTGGACTGGTAGACTGGCGCTACTGTCTTTCTTACTGCGAGCCATCATCTGATGTATGTTTGATGATTCTGGTCTGTTACTTTGCATTCCACTGTTCTGAGGTTTTGACGTGAGTTGGGGAGGTGGGTGATATAGAAAAGAGTCAAGTTTTTATTTAAACAGGTAATTATGCAGCAGTTACAGGGTTAACACACTCTACTGCCAGTTCTGGTAAGATCTGTGCTGCTGTCCAATCAGAAAAGCTGACAGGGGAGCAGCTGTAACCATAGTTACAGAGACACAGTTAAATAAAAACTGCCAGTCTGTGAGCTGCTCAGCCTGTGAGAGAGTCAGTCAGAGTATCAGAGAGAGAAGATCAACAAAGCTGCAAGAGAAACACATCGTTACTCTATCTCAGGAACTTTCCTGCTAATCAGAGGTACAGCTGTGGGTGTGTACGTCGGGGACTGAACCCTGTGGAAATCAAAGGGAGTTATCTGCTGTCTCATTGCGGTTAGAGGAGAAGTGTTATAGTGGAGTGAACGTCATCTGTGACATCGGATGTTGACAGAAGAAACTCCGCCCAAAACCTGTGATCGGAAACTGGCCAGGGAAAAACCCAGGCCTGGTGAGCGTGCATGCCAGAGTGCTAAAGGCATTGGTTAGGCCTGTAGACAGATTAGTTAGGGTCTTATCCAAAGTCAGGCCTTTCTGGAAAGACTGTGGAACAAGTCCTATACCGTTGTTAGGAATTTTGTTAGTTGTTCTTGTCTGGGACATCTTTAATTGCTTAATGGTATTCTTGGAATGGACGTTGGTAAACCCTTGTGCTACACTGCAATTTTCTGAGTCTGCAAAATATCGATGAGTCTAGAGTATATTGTACGGCGGCACGCTGCGTAGCACAAGGTCCCAGTTTTTATGTGTGCATGTTCTTGAGGTATCCGGATAATACCCTTTTTATTCAGACTCCAGTAAAAATATTTGTTGGTCTGAACTGGTGTTGAAATTATTTCTCTTGTCTGTCACTTTGCTGTATTCTGGGAAGCCCACCTCGGTACACGGCTTACAGTTGCAGCCTCTGATCGGCCTCCCCACAACCAATGTTGTGTAATGAAGGCCTCCAGAACTGTCATCTTAATACTTCTAAGGCAGGGTGTAATAGGAGAACCATATTAGAATGTTATTCTGCAATGCTGTTGTACACCGTAGACAAAAAAAAAAATAGCCAGTGCCCAAATGGCAATTTTGGGGTATTTTCCCTCCCCCAAAAAAGTAGAATAAAAAGTGATCAAAAAGTCACATGTATCCCAAAATAGTTCCAATAAAAACTACAATTTAGCTCGCAAAAAAAAATAGCCCTCACTCAGGTCAATCGTTGAGAAAAAAATAAATACACAAGTTATTGATCTGTAAAATCATTTGATCAATTGATCTGTGAAGGGTAAAAAATGTGGATGAAAAAGACCCCCCAAACAATGACACAATTAGATGTTTCAACCCACAAATAAAATTAGGGAGTGAAGGGGGGTGGGTGGGCGGGTTCCCAGTACATTATATGGTACCATTAAGGCTAGGTTTACATCTGTGTTGTAGTTTCTGTTTGGAATCTCCATCACTCAAGGGCACTAAATCTATAAAAAGACAGACATCAATAGCGGTCTGTCTGGTTTCCGTCATAGTGTCCGTCATTCAAATGGAAAAAATAGCGCTGCATGCAGCACATTTTTGTCCCATCATTTTTTACGAAATCTACAATGGAGGATTAGTATGGAACCTCCATAGCAGATTTGAAACTACATAAAAACTACATTTTGGCCCGGGAAAAACAAACTCTCAAAAGTTATGAGTTATGAAGGTGGGGGGAAAAAAGGGGTTGGTTTTTTTATATATATATATGTATTTTATATATATATATATAATATATATATATATATATATATATATATACTTTTTTTTTTTTTTTTAATCCTTATATTCGCATAATCCACTATAAAATTTGCAACAGCAATTCTGCTACTTGGTGCGTTTTATTATTGAAGATTTGCTTGCTGAAATGCTGTGGATTTTCTTATCTGTGTGAAATAACCGTCAAGATGGAAATTTAATACAGTGTGGCAAAAGATGTTGAGGTTTCCAGTAGACTTGGTGTAAAAATTTTTTGCAAATATAAACAAAATGGAAAGGTTATGAAAAGAAAACATACGGATAAACCAAGGAAGACATCAAAGCATCAGGATAGCGTCAGCAAGCAATATGCCTTGAAAATAACAAATACAGCTCTGGAGAAAATTAAGAGACCACTGCACAGTTTTCTAAATATGAGCATCTCTACATGTCTGACAGCCATTCCATTCCAGTGTCAGTTGAATTCCAACCAAAGTACACCTCATTCTACTTGATGTGCTTCTGATTAGGTGATGACTTGAACCAATTCTTATTTAATAATAATAATAATCTTTATTTATATAGCCCAACATTTTCCCGCAGCATTTTTAAAATTTTGGGAGGGTGTTGGTAAGACAAAAGACATAAAACACAATGAAAAACTACTTTACAGATGAGACACAAGGTGTAGGCCCCGCTCACAAAGCTTACAATCTATTAGGTGTATGGGGGAAAATGAAGGGTAAAAGGCTAGACTAAATGGTCCATCCATGTGACATAAATATGGGGTTTGTTTTATATAGAATTCCGGGTGGACCTGCCACCAACAGAACATCTATATAAGTTAAGTGCCGAAAATGAGATGAGTACCAAGGAGTGAGGGTAGGAGGGGTGGTTAGCCATTAGGGATTCTGAAGGCCAGATGAGAAGATGTGTCTCAGGGACCTCCAAAGCTATGAGAGTTTCTGATGTGCCTGATCGCCGCCGTGTAGCATGTTCAGAGAACTGGTGCGCACGTGTGAAGTCATGGAGCGGGCCATGAGAGGTTCGGATGATTGTGGTCTGTAGTTTGATGTCTGCAGCTGAGCGGAGAGAGTGGGTAGGGTGGTAGACAGAGATGAGGGAGGAGATATAGGGAGGGGCAACGCTGTGGAGAGCTTTATGGGTGAGAGTGATGAGTTTATGTTGTATTCTTTACTGAATGGGCAATCCAAGCAGTGACTTACACAGGGTAGAGGCCATCAGTATAGCGGCTGGAAAGAAATACCATGCCTGGCTGCTGCATTCAGGAAAGATTGAAGAGGGAGAGTTTCCAGAGAGGGAGACGATAAGCAAGGATTAACAGTAGTCGAGACGAGAAATAAAAAGAGCAACATGAGATATGAGTTGTTTCCACAGGGAGAAAAGGACAGATTCTTGGAGATGTTCTTGAGGTGCCAGGTGACAGGTTCGGCAAGGACTGTAATATAGGGGGTGATAGATATGAGGATCTAGTATAATCCCAAGACAGCGGCCTGCTGCCTAGGAGTTTATGGGGTGTACACACACTGAAACAGAAATGGCAGTGGTGGGGTCGGTAGTAGATGGTGGGATGTACTAAAGTTCAGTTTTAGTGATGTTTAGTTTAAGAATACAGGGAGGACATGGAATGTCCAGAGACAGCAGATAGACAGTTCACTGTGTTTTGTAGCAGAGCGGGAGTGATGTCCCGAGGAAGTTTATAGTTGATGTCATCCGCGTAGAAATGGTACTGAAGCCAAATCTGCTTGATGGTTTTGTCCAAATTGTGCTGTGTAAAGATAAAAAAGAGAGAGGACCGAGAACAGATCCCTTTTGAACCCGACAGCAAGAGTGAAGAGGAAGGAGATAGAACCTGGAAATGAGACAGCTGAAGGAGCATTAGAAAGGTAGTTGAGAACCAAGCTTAGAGCAGTGTCCTGGAGGCCAACAGGCGCTTGAGCATGCTGAGGAGAAGTAGGTGATCAACAGTGTCAATAGCTGCAGAGAGATCCAGAAGAAGCACCAATGAGTAGTTGCCTGAGATTTAGCAGTGAGGAGAGATCATTGGAGGCTTCCAGTTAGAGCAGTTTCTGTGGAGAGTGTAGGGTTGGAAACCTGATTGTAAGGATCAAGATAGCTTGATAAGCGAGAGTAGACCAAGCGTTCCAGGATTTTAGAGATGAAGGGAAGGTTTAAGACTTGTCGTAGTTTACAGCGCATGATGGTCCCAGAGTGGGCCTTTTTCCAGTAAAGGAGTTATCGCAGCTTGTTTAAAGTAAGTGGAAAGATCCCAGTGGAGGATAGAGAGGTAAGAATGCAGTTATGTGAGAGATGACAGCTGGAGAAATAGACTGGACAAGGTAAGAGGGAATGGGGTAATTAGAGCAGGTGGTGGAGCGAGCAGACAAGAGAAGCCTGGGTACTTCTTCTGTCGTCGGGTCAAGAGCTAAGAGTATGCTGGGGGATGTGTGGGGAGGGACCAGATGGGTGTTGCTTGGGGTTATTTAATGAAGGAAAGTATAAAAAACACTGCTGTGGTCTTCACAATCCTCTTGCAATAGAACAAGGCTATGCAAAAACAAGGTGCTAGGAATAGGCCGAAAGGAATTTGAATGAAAAATTACTTTACCATTACCAAAGGAGTGGAAAAGAAAACTCTTCCGCTTAAAAACATAGTCCTTAATGTTTCTAAAGAAATATGATCTAGTTTTCTATGATGAGGAAATGCTGAAAAGGAATGTGGTATCATTCAGATTTTACTGACGTTGGATCTCCTACAACCAGCATCAGCTGGTAACACCACATTAATCAGCTTTCCCTCAGAGCCGAGCTACAATTTGGTCCTTATGCACTTATCTCATGATGCTTTACCCTTGCACCACCACTGTTTAAAGAGCAACCCACAGCCAGTAAAAAAAATGTCCTCAGATGTATAAAGTGGTTTAGCTGCCATATAGCCTTAGGCTAAAACTGAACAAACATTGTCAACTTGTGACAGGTTTGCCTCTTTCGCCATATAGCTGCAACTAGTGTATAGAGTGTGCAGTGTGTTATTTTTTACGATGTTTTGAGTATGTTTTCGGCGTGGTGTTTTGCCGGTACTGATTGTAGGGTGGAAACCTCTCTAAGAAGTGTGTTTCAGGCAAGGTTTTGATTCTGTTTTGCACGCTGAAAAATCAGTGTCTAAATAAGCGGTGTGAACATACCCTACTAGGCATGCCCAAGAGTGTATTCTCAAAGTTACCAGTACTTATAGGCAGGTACAAATAAATACCGGCCCCGGCCACTGGCAGTAAAACCATCCCTGCCGAGGTTTACCATTTGTGGCAAACCTACCATAGTAGGAGATTTACCAACCCCCCGCCCCCCCCCCCCCCCCCCCCCCCTCCCCCCCCCCACCCCCCCCCCTCCCCCCAACTCTTCAGGGAGCCCAGGAGGATTCCCCCTTTTCAGGGAGTCTCCCTGATGATCACGGAGAGTTGGTAAGTATGAACAAAACAAATGAAGAAAAAAAAAAATAGGCAGAAACAAAAATGGATGTTTGTGACAGAGCTTTAAGAAATCAGCGGAATAAAATAGGTTGCGTATATAGAAAAGGCAAAAAAACCCAAAACCCAGAACTGATAATTAAACTGACGAAAACAAGGTTACAATTTGTTAAAGAGAAGAAATTGTTGAAAGTTGATGATTGGATGAAAGTGATTTTCAATGATGAATCACAAATCTACATTGGCCAAAGAGATGATTCTGGTACCTTTTCTGGTGCCTTCTATTAAAACATGTAAAGATGATGCCTATAGAAAACAAATTTCCCACTTATTTATATGAGGTTGCATGTTAGATGGAGAAACTGAGGATGCCACAATCATTACCCCAACAGTCAATCCACAGCCGAACATAGAAATGTTGGACACTTTTCTCACTGCACTGATAGAAAATAGGTTTGGTGATGACAAAGTCATTTCTCAATATAATAACACATCTTGCCACAAAGCAAAGAGAGTTAAAGCTTTATTCTGGACATAAATATCATTTAATTGTTATGGCTGGCAAACAATCCTGATCTGAAATACACTGCACAAAAAATAAGGGGCACACTTAAACAACACAATGTAACTCCAAGTCAATGACATTTCTGTGAAATCAACCTGTCCAGTTATGAATCAACACTTATTGTCAATCAATTTCTCCTGCTGTTGTGCAAATGAAAAAAACAACTGTTAGAAATGAGAGTCAATTAGCAAGACAACCCTTATGTAGGAGTGATTCTGCAGGTGGTGACCACAGACCATTTCTCTGTTCTCATCTTTTTGGCTGTTGTTTTGGTCACTTTTGCATTTTGTCATTGCTCTTATCCCTAGAGGTAGCACGAGACAGTGTCTACAACCCACAGAAGTTGCTCAGGTAGCGCAGCTAATCCAGGATGGCGCATCAATGAGAGCTGTGACAAGAAGGTTAGGTGTGTTTGTCAGCAGAGTGTCCAGTGCATGAAGCAGATACCAGGAAACAGGCCAGTATACCAGGAGACATGGAGGAGGCGTAGGAGGGCAACAACCCAGCAGGAGGACCACTACCTCTTCCTGTGTGCAAGGAGGAACAGGAGCTCTGCAGGCCTCTAGCAGGCCACTAATATCCATGTATCTGCTCAAACTGTCAGAAACAGACGAGGGCGGTATGAGGTCTGATGTCCACAAGTCGATGTTGAACTTACAGCCCAACACCGTGCAGGGCGATTGGCATTTACCAGAGGACACCAAGATTGGCATATTCTACATTGGCTTCCTGAGCTCTTCCCAGATGACAGCAGGTTCACACTGCAGGGCCATCTTAATTGCAGTATTTGCCCCTGGGCAGAGCTGTGCACTGGTCCCTTAAAAAACACAATCATTATCGATAACAAACTTATAACCTACAACATCGCCATATAGAAACCACAGAATGGTTAGGCACTAGCTCAGATCACCATCACATGACAGTAACTACAGCACTGATCTAACAGAGACGCAAAATAACCCCTGACATCCAGGAGTTCACAGGAGACGTCCTATCTGAATAGTTCTTTTTCCCTTTTCTTCTCCATCCAGCCTAGACCACCACTTCTCCTGGCTGCAACTCGTCCCTGCAGAATTTACCACATAAACATCTTAGACTTCTCACTTTATCAGCACTTCGCTACAGATTCCTACCTCTGTTATGGGCACCCCCCATAAAAGTAAATTAGGTAGTAATTTTGCCCACTACATTAAGTTAGGTATATCTAGTCGACAGTAGGTAGGTTATACAAGCCCCCCTGTAGGTAGATATGCTGCCCCCTGTAGGTAGGTTTAAAGCACCCTGTAGGAAGATATACAGCCCCCTGTAGGTTAGATCGCCCCCTGTATGTTATATGGCCCCCTGTAGGTGACATATCCCCTGTAGGTGTCTTTGCCTCCCGGTAGGTTATATAGTCCACCTGTAGGTGATATAGCCTCCCTGTACGTTATATAGCCTACCTGTACGTGATATAGCCTCCCTGTAGGTGATATTGCCTCCCTATAGGTGATTTAGTTCCCCCTGTAAGTGATATACTCCCTGTAGGTGATTTAGCCCATACATGCCAACTTTTGAAAGTAAGAAAGCAGTAGATTTGAAGGGGCAGCATGCTTAGCGCGCCGCGCCAAACATTTGCATATCCACGTCCATCTTGCATGTAAGCCACACCCCCTTTGAAAAGCCACACCCTACTCTACCTAACTGTGTAGTGGCTCTGGAAGAAAGCAAATTATGGGTTTGGCACACCCCAGCTACCCTTTACTGTGGATGTCTAATCAGCATCCAGGATAGCTGGGAGATACTGCCAAACTGTGGCCCTAAAAAATAGGTGGTATCTCGGTGCCCTATTTGAACCCTGTAGCCGGAGGTAGCCTCCTGTACCAGGTTGCTGCCGCCCCATCTAGCCGAGGTAGCTGTCCCAATAGCAGAATAGTGCCCTTACAGCTAGGTAGTACCCCTTTCAGCCAGGTAGTGCCCCCAATAGCCAGGTAGTGCCCCCAATAGCTAGGTAGTGCCCCCAATAGCCAGGTAGTGCCTCCATGAGCCAGGTAGTGCCTCCATGAGCCAGGTAGTACCCCCAATAGCCAGGTAGTGCCTCCATTAGCCAGGTAGTGCTCCCAAAATCTTAGTTCCGGGACGCGATCTCCAGCAGTTTTTTCATTGAAACACATGCTGCAGCGTGAGTGCTCATCTATATGATACGAGGTAACCTATATTCGTAATTGCTACGTAATTACTTTTTGGTCTTATATATACAACGATTTTAGATGTTTAGCAATGCTATGACTAAGGGCGTACTTCTGGCCCGAAACGCGTCAGCATTTCTCTAGCTCCATGTCTAGGGGACCACCGCTACCTGTGCTTATCACTCTTGCAGTTGTTTATTCTGTTGATTTTATGAGTATATCTCGTTAATAAACCTTAGATGTTTTATCTGCAATTGGATCGTGCTGGACCGTTCATCATTTTCTCCGTTACTGCATTACTGCTGCGAGGCTTCAGCGGAGGTCCGTGTACTATGCACATGGGATAGAGCTGGCTATATCCAACATCCTTCAGTGAGTGCTCCCAATAGCCAGGTAGTGCCTCCATTATCCAGGTAGTGCTCCCAATAGCCAGGTAGTGCTCCCAATAACCAGGTAGTGTCCCCAATAGCCAGGTAGTGTCCCCAATAGCCAGGTATTGCCTCCATTAGCTAGGTAGTGCCTCCAATAGCCAGGTAGTGCCCCCAGTACCCAGGTATATGCTCCTTACAGCCAGGTAGTTCCTCCAATAGCCAGGCAAATGCCCCTTTATCCAGGTAGATGTCCCCATGAGCCAGGTAGATGTCCCCATGAGCCAGGTAGATGCCCCCATGAGCCAGACAGATGTCCCCATGAGCCAGGTAGATGCCCCCTTTATCCAGGCAGATGCCCCCATGAGCCAGGCAGTGCCCCAATAGCTAGTAACAATAAAATAATAAAATCTACTTCACACTCCTCCCCTCACATGCACTCAGTCACTGCACACACACCCCTCCCCTCACAGGCAATCAACCACCCCCCTCCCCACACACACAGCCATCCCTGAACTCACTATTCTGCTGGCATCCTAGTTTTTCAATGCTGCTCGGGGACAAGGGGGTGGAGCTTTGCGGCTCCAGCTAAGCCCCTCCCCTTCCCACACAGCGCTCTCGCAGCTTCATCTGAAGCTAGGAGAGCATTGCCGGACAGCAGCCCAGGACAGAGGCTGTAGGGTAGCATAAAGAGACGCTGCCTGATGCCTCTGTACACAGATAACCTCCGGCATCTGTTCAGATGCGGGAGGTTAAGCCACCCAAGCGGGAGGTGGGGGTGGTGGGACACGGCCCCCATTAGCGGGAGTGACCCGCCAAAACCGGGAGGGTTGGTAAGTATGATTTAGCCTCCCTGTAGATGATATAACCTCCCTGTAGGTGATATAGTCCAACTGTAGGTGATATAGCCCCCTGTAGGTTATATAGCCTCCCTGTGGGTGATATAGCCCCCCTGTAGGTGATATAGCCCCCTGTGGGTGATATAGCCCCCCTGTAGGTGATATAGCCTCCCTGTGGGTGATATAGCCCCCCGGTAGTTTATATGGCCCCCTGTGGGTGATATAGCCCCCCGGTAGTTTATATGGTCCTTTGTGGGTGATATAGCCCCCCTGTAGGTGATATAGCCTCTCTGTAGGTGATATAGTCCACCTGTGGGTGATATAACCTCCCTGTAGGTGATATAGTTCAACTGTAGGTAATTTAGCCCCCTGTTGTTGATATAGCCCCCTGTGGGTGATATAACCTCCCTGTAGGTGATATAGTCCAAATGTAGATGATATAGCCCCCTTTTGGTGATATAGCCTCCCTGTTGGTGATATGGCCCCCCGAAGGTGATATAGCCCCCTTGTAGGTTATATAGCCTCCCTGTGGGTGATATAGCCCCCCTGTAGGTGATATAGCCCCCGGTTGGTGATATAGCCTCCCTGTTGGTGATATAGCCCCCTGTGGGTGATATATCCACCCTGGTGGTGATATAGCCACCCTGTGGGTGATATAGCCCCCCTGTAGGTGATATAGCCCCCTGTGGGTGATATAGCCCCCCTGTAGTTGATATAGCGCCCTGTAGGTGATATAGCCTCCCTGTTGGTGATATAGCCCCCCTGTAGGTAATATAGCCTCTCTGTAGGTGATATAGTCCACCTGTGGGTGATATAACCTCCCTGTAGGTGATATAGTCCAACTGTTGCTAATTTAGCCCCCTGTTGTTGATATAGCCCCCTGTGGGTGATATAACCTCCCTGTAGGTGATATAGTCCAAATGTAGGTGATATAGCCCCCTTTTGGTGATATAGCCTCCCTGTTGGTGATATAGCCCCCCTGTAGGTGATATAGCCTCTCTTTAGGTGATATAGTCCACCTGTAGGAGATATAGCCCCCTGTAGGTGATATAGCCCCCCTGTAGATAAAAAAATGAAAATATAAGAAAACGCTACTTACCTTTCCACGCTGCCCCCGCCGGGGACCCCACTCTGGGAGCTGGTTTCTGGCATGAATAGTGTGGTGTCATCATGCCACCTACGCCAGGACGTGGCTCTCAGGATTTCCTAGGCCAGAAGCCTACAGGTGTCGGCCTAGGAGATACAGAGACAATCCGCCAGGACCCGCCGCAGGCGCCGAGTCACACCACTGGGCAGGGTAGGCAGCTGCCCAGGAGGGCCCCCTGTGCTCAAGGGGCACCCAGGCAATCGCCTACTCTGCCCGATGGAAGAGACGGCCCTGACTGAGCCCTTGCCACAGATGTGACAGAGTCTGGAGACACTGTGGAGAACGTTCTGCTGCCTGCAACATCCTCCAGATTGACCGGTTAGGCAGTGGGTAAGTAATGGTGTGGGGAGGCATTTATTTGGAGGGCCGCACAGCCCTCCATGTGGTAACCATTAGGTACTGGGATGAGACCACATGCAGGTGCAGTGGGCCCTAGGCCCCTTCTGATGCATGACGTTGCTAGGCCTCATGTGGCTGAAGTGTGTCAGCAGTTCCAGGCATTGATGCTATGGACTGACCTGTCCGTTCTCCAGACCTGAATCCAATCAAGCACATCTGGGACATCATTATTATTGTTGGTATTTGTTTTCCAGATCAAGTCATTTCCTTCTATTTGTGTGAAAGATATTTTATGAATAAGAATGTTTCGCTATTAAACATTGTTTTCTGTCATGTCTGTGATTTGTGTATTTGCTATGAATAAAGAATATGAGTCTCCATCTACTAAGCGTGGTGATACCATAATTTTCCCAGGAGTCATAAATTAGGGAACTAGATGATCTTGTGCATTTAACAGAATGCATTGAATAGTACATAGTGTCAATATCTCCCTCAGACCACCCCCAAATATTTGTTTGCTTTAGATACCCTTATCCCTGGTCAATGCATGTTAGTGAGTGGGTTGCCAAGTCAGGGCCCCCTTTTATTTAGAGCACAGAGTAGCTCAACCCATTAATAGTGCAGGGCAAATAAGGACTTAGAGGCAGCTTAGTGTACATTCACACCTCTCATCAAGATGATTCAGTGATAGATCCTAAATTTCATATAAAAAATTCATATCAATATCCCAATGGATTTTCCTGTTGTTTGCTGCAATTATTAACCCCAGATTTCATCTAAAGGGGATGCCCTAAAGGGGTTTTTTTTTTATGTTAAAGATTGAAAAAACAAGTCACTTTGCAATATTTCCCTTTAAACTGTCCTACCTATTCCTAGATACCCCCTCTTGTATGGGCGCATCAGCTCCCAGGTAGCTATGCTAAAAACCGTTTACTTCTCATAAGGCTCCCACACGGTTTTGCATAGGACAGACCTGGCTTCTCGCAATAGGGGAACCCAGAAAACCCCCCCTGAATCAAAAAAAACCAAGAAAACGGGACTGAGGTAAAAAAATCAATTTGAGAAAATCCTTTAAAAATGGGAAAACCCACCATGTTTGCACAATCAATAGGTCATGTTGCGGATTCTCAAATTTGAAAATCTTTAATTTTTTAAAAAAATTTTAAAGGGGATTTTCCCCCATGTGAGTGAATGGATTGTTAAAACCCTTTTTGTTTTTTTACGTACTTTATGCCAGATTTTCAATGCAGATACCATAACAGAAATTCTGCATCAAGTACACATGGTGTAAATCTACCTTTAGGAGTCTTCTGTTATGGGAAAGGGTTGTCCCACCCAGACAAGTCTAAGAGCATGTTCACATTAATTTTTTTCATGGACATTCAGAATGGGCGGTCCTTATCCCTTTGTCTTGATTGGGAATCTGTGCCAAAGTACACACTGTAAACTGTGGTGCAATTTTTCTCCACCATAGATTTGAAATCCACAGTGTGCAGGAAAAAAAAGGTGATGGCTTTGACACAAAAATGTAAACGGGGGACCAAGAATGGATTATCCCCCCGAGACTAGAATGGTGCTAATCTGCTGTGTAAACAGCAATAAAAACTGCCACTAGAAAGTGTTTTCAGCTGTGGATATTTCCAATGGAAAGTTTTTTGTGTGAACATAAGTAAGGGTCACAAGTGGCAGACATTGTTGCAGAAATTTCTGTGCCTGGAAAGTGTTTTTTTAAATCTCTATGAAGTTGTTTTGGCGGCAAGCACATGGATCTTTGCAGGCCCCAATCAAATCAATGGCACAGTTGCAGAAATTTCTGCAACAAAATCTGTCATGTGTAAATATATACAAATTAAACCCACAGGGATATACACTAAAAAAGTGACCACATGAGGCTGATTTTAAAAAATCCACACAAATGTAACAAAGCTGAATCTAGCACTTTGGGCGACATAAAAGAGACGCCTCCATGACAGTTTTAAGGTGCATTAAATGAATGTATAGTGCAGCTGAATGACCAAACCTGTCAAAAATCTGGCGTATGGTATTCCTTGCATAGTATAACTGATGCGCCTAACTTAGGTGCATAGCATATCATTGCTAGCATATTCGATGAGCCTAGTTTAAGCGCATCCAAATGTGTCATGCCTGGCATAAAATGCGCCTAGTTTTGTGTACTACAGTTCATTTATACAGAAAATAGGGCACCGACAGATTTTTTGCTACAAAATACACCAAAAAATGGGCGCAGCCCTAATGGGACATGTCGCCTTTTGTCTCTTGCATACCTGTAATGGATCAAGCATTTAAATTACCTGCCGTACTATGTAAAACCGAAGACAGCACATCGAAACAAGAGAAGTCATGAGAAATCCAACTCTCCTCCTGTAGTAACTGTAAATTACATATTCATTAAAAAAAGGCAGATGTGCAACTTATTATCCAACATGAAGAGCATGGTTCTGAATATAACAAGTTATTGTACGTTGTAAGCCCTCACGGACAGGAGCCTCTGTCCCTCATGAGAGCGTCCCTTGCTCATGTGATAATTATCATATTCGTTTTGCTTTGTCATTTATTCAAACCAGTTTTTCTGATGTTGCCCTAAGAGTTAGACAGTCACATGCCGGCACCTCTTCTTTCTGTGCAACCGTGGCACGGAGGAGTATGGCAGCTCTTCCTTGAGATGGGTGCAGCAGGGTAGTTTTAACCATAAAGGAAAAGATGCAATCGCACTGGGTCTCCTCTTTGGCAGGTCACATAACCTACAGCTGCCGATGAAAATTCAAATGCAAATGCTGTTCATTGCTGCCCCTCTCCTTACTAAATGCAGGGAGAATGTGTCATGTCTGCTGCTCCTCCCCTCCTTACACAGTACAGGAGAGAGTGTCATGTCTGCTGCTCCTCCCTCTCTTTACACAGTGCAGGAAAGATGTGTCATGTCTGCTGCCCCTCCCTCTCCTTACACAGTGCAGGAGAGATCAAGGAATAAAGAAAAATAGGACAGGGCGCTCGTCCGTGGAAAGAAACCCTCGTAATTACAACGTAGGGATAAGAATACATTTTATTCCATTAAAAACACTAAAAAAATTTCCTTAATAAAATCGCAACTTGCATAACGCGTTCGTCCCAAAAGTCACTTCCTCAGATGCTGTAGTTTTTGAAATAAAATAAACAAAATCAAACAGAGTTTATATACAAAATAACAGACCACATAATGGGTGTGAAACCTGGAACGTATCATGGTTCTTGTTTTTAAAAAATACAATCATAGAAAGCCCTATCAGGACATTTAAAAAATAGGAACTAAAATAAAGAGGGAATGCATTTGGTTGAAAAGAAAAAGAGGGAAATTCAATTGAGCCAATGGAATGAAAGGATCTTTTATCAACAAGAACCATGATACGTTCCAGGTTTCACACCAATTATGTGGTCTGTTATTTTGTATATAAACTCTGTTTGATTTTGTTTATAGTATGCAATACTACAGCATCTGAGGAAGTGCCTTATTGGCACGAAACGCGTTATGCAAGTTGCAATTTTATTAAGGACATTTTTTTAGTGTTTTTAATGGAATAAAATTTATTCTTACCCCTACGTTGTAATTACGGGGGTTTTTTCCCCCACGGACGACCCGCCCGGTCCTATTTTTCTTTATTCCTTGCTATGGCCACCGGATGCCTGGCCGGCATCTGTGATACTAGATTACGTGGCTGCTGTCCTCAGAGGATTAATTTAAGCCACCCATGTTCTTATGAGCATTGTGCCTCTAGATTAGTCGCACAACGCCATCAGGTGAGCACCTTTATTTTATTTTCTCATTTTTATTGTTACAGCAGACTTACTTTCACATAGAGCGCCATCTCCTTTTTTTTTCTTTTCTTTCATATCCAGTGCAGAAGAGATGTGTCAGGTCTGCTGCCCCTCTCCCTCACTACACAGTGCAGGAGATGTGTCATGTCTGCTGCCACTCCCTCTCCTTACACAGTGCAGGAGAAATGTGTCATGTCTGCTGCCCCGCCTCCTCTTTACACAATACAGGAGAGATGTGTCATGTCTGCTGCCCTTCCTCCTCCTTACAAAAGTTTCAGGGGAGATGTGTCATGTCTGCTGCCCCTCCCCCTCCTTACACAGTGCAGGAGAGATGTGTCATGTCTGCTGCCCATCCTCCTCTTTACACAGTGCAGGAGAGATGTGTCATGTCTGCTGCCCCTCCGCCTTCTTACACAGTGCCGGAGAGATGTGACATATCTGCTGCCCCGCCCCCTCCTTACACAGGGTAGGAGAGATGTGTCATGTCTGCCCCTCCCCTCCTTACACAGTGCAGGAGAGATGTGTCATGTCTGCTGCCCCTCCTCCTCTTTACACAGTACAGGAGAGATGTGCCATGTCTGCTGTCCCTCCTCCTCCTTACACAGTGCAGGGGAGATGTGTCATGTCTGCTGCCCCTCCCTCTCCTTACACCATGCAGGAGAGATGTGTCATGTCTGATGCCCCTCCCCCTCCTTACACAGTACAGGAGAGATGTGTCATGTCTGCTGCCCCTGCTCCTCCTTACACAGTGCAGGAGAGATGTGTCATGTCGGCTGCCCCTCCCTCTCTTTACACAGTGCAGGGAGATGTGTCATGTCTGCTGCCCCGCCTCCTCCTTACACAGCAGGAGAGATGTGTCATGTCTGCAGCCCCTCCCTCTCCTTACACAGTGCAGGAGAGATGTGTCATGTATGCTGCACCTCCTTCTCCTTACAGAGTGCAGGAGAGATGTGTCATGTCTGCTTCCTCTCCCCCATCTTACAGCAGCAGGGAATGTGTCATGTCTGCTGCCCCTACCCCTTCTTACACAGTGCAGGAGAGATGTGTCATGTTTGCTGCCTCTCACCCTCCTTACACAGTGCAGGAGAGATGTGTCATGTCTGCTGCCCCTCCCTCTTCTTACACAGTGCAGGAGAGATGTGTCATGTCTGCTGCCCCTACCCCTACTTACACAGTGTAGGAGAGATGTGTCATGTCTGCTGCCCCTCCCCCTCCTTACACCATGCAGGAGAGATGTGTCATGATTGCTGCCCCTCCCCCTCCTTACACTGTGCAGGCGAGATGTGTCATGTCTGCTGCCCCTCCCACTCCTTACACAGTACAGGAGAGATGTCTCATGTCTGCTGCCCCTCCCACTCCTTACACAGTGCAGGAGAGATGTGTCCTGTCTGCTGCCCCTATTTACACAGTGCAGGAGAGATGTGTCATGTCTGCTTCTCCTCCCTCTCCTTACACAGTGCAGGGGAGATGTGTCATGTCTGCTGCCCCTCTCTCTCCTTACACAGTGCATGAGAGATGTGTCATGTCTGCTTCCCCTCCTTACACAGTACAGGAGAGATGTGTCATGTCTGCTGCCCCTCCATCTCCTTACACAGTGCAGGAGAGATGTGTCATGTGTGCTGCCCCTCCTCCTCATTACACAGTGCAGGAGAGATGTGTCATGTGTGCTGCCCCTCCTCCTCATTACACAGTGCAGGAGAGATGTGTCATGTCTGCTGCCCCTCCTCCTCATTACACAGTGCAGGAGAGATGTGTCATGTGTGCTGCCCCTCCTCCTCATTACACAGTGTAGGAGCGATGTGTCATGTCTGCTGCCCCTCCCCCTCCTTACAAAGTGCAGGGAAGATGTGTCATGTCTGCTGCCCATTCCTCTCCTTACACAGTTCAGGAGAGATGTGTCATGTCTGATGTCCCTCCCTCTACTTACACAGTGCAGGAGAGATGTATCATGTCTGCTGTTCCTCCCCCTCCTTACACAGTACAGGAGAGATGTGTCATGTCTGCTGCCCCTCCTTCTCCTTACACAGTGCAGGAGAGATGTGTCATGTCTGCTGCCCCTCCCACTCCTTACACAGTGCAGGAGAGATGTGTCATGTCTGCTGCCCCTCCCCCTCCTTACACAGTGCAGGGGAGATGTCTCAGGTCTGATGCCCCTCCCACTCCTTATACAGTGCAGGAGAGATGTGTCTTGTCTGCTGCCCCTCCCCCTCCTTACACAGTGCAGGAGAGATGTGTCATGTCCGCTGCCCCTCCCCCTCCTTACACAGTGCAGGAGAGATGTGTCATGTCTGCTGCCCCTCCCACTCCTTATACAGTGCAGGGAGATGTGTCATGTCTGCTGCCCCTCCCTCTCCTTACACAGTGCAGGAGAGATGTGTCATGTCTGCTGCCCCTCCTCCTCTTTACACAGTACAGGAGAGATGTGTCATGTCTGCAGCCCCTCCTCCTCTTTACACAGTACAGGAGAGATGTGTCATGTCTGCTGCCCCTCCTTACACAGTGCAGGAGAGATGTGTCATGTCTGCTGCCCCTCCCCCTCTATATACAGTGCAGGGGAGATGTGTCATGTCTGCTGCCCCTCCTCTATATACAGTGCAGGGGAGATGTGTCATGTCTTCTGCCCCTCCCCCTCTATATACAGTGCAGGAGAGAATGTGTCATGTCTGCTGCCCCTCCCCCTCCTTATACAGTACAGGAGAGATGTGTCATGTCTGATGCCCCTCCATCTCCTTACTTCTTATAAACTGAAAAATAAAAAAGTTATGGCTTAAGGAGGCTGGATATAGAAAACAAACGTCATTATAAATTACTGCAGCTCACTATTACTGTAATGGTGTACCACATGCAAATGTTCATGAAGGTGGGGGTCCCACTTATAAAGTAATTGCACTGGGCCCACCAGTGAGTTAAAACTGCCTTGGGGTGCAGGTTCCACCTCTGGATTGTAAACCTGCATCTAAAGGGTTTGTCCAGTCCGGGGAAATTATGTTTAAATGGGGTCAACTGGGCAAAAAAACAATATTTGCCTCCCTGTCCATGCTGTTGTCACTCCAAGAATCACACTTTTGGACTCTAGGGGCGACATGAACGAACCATTGCACTCAAAACTTTGTCGCGATAAGCTCCTGCGCGACACTTTTTAATGCCAAAGACTTGGGGCGTTCTGGGGGCGTCGCACCACATTCATAGAAGTAAACACATTTATGATTCTTTGTCGCCAAATCTAGGTGCATAACATTTAGAACAGCCAGACCAGGGTAAAGGTGGTGCCTGAGTCAGACTTGTCGTATTGGCACCAAAAATGCCCTGTATGTATGACCTGCTGAAGAACAGGCTCATACATTCTGGCGCATTCTACACTGCCTTAAAGCGATTTAGAAATGGCCGGTCAGCACCAGGATTTATAAGTCGCCTTAGGTTTCTTATCCCAACACACAAGACAGGCCCATTAACTCACTGGAGGGAGATCATCTCCTGTTTGTTGAAGTGCAGACAAGCAGATCCAGGGGGGTGCTTAAAAGTGGCATTTTTTATTCATTTATCTCCATTCTGGCCCCACTTAAGGATAATAAGGACTGGATAAACCCTTTGAGGCTGTATCCACACTCAGCTGTACTCTTTTTTTATTATCAGTACCCTTCACAGCACTTTTCTGTAACAAAAAAAAATTCCAGCCAGATGATATTTGAAGATTACAGCAAAAATAGTTTAAAACTATATAAACAGGGGTAGATTAACTGTAGTGTTAGATCTTGATGCAAAGTAAAATGCAAAGAAGTTTCATAGTTGGTCTACAAACGTTAGAAAGGTCTAAAGATATACAGTAGTAACACACCAAGCAATCTAAGAGCATGTCCCCACTGCACGGGTTTTCGGCCGGTTTTTTCAGCCGGTTTGCGGTTTTGCAGACTACCTGAAAAACCGTCCGCAAACGAGCACAACGGTGCTCTATGGAAAACCCGTGCAGTAGTCCCCACTGCACGGGTTTTCCGCCCGGCGGTTTTGCCACTGGCAATCCGCCCGCAAAACATTGTGAATGCACATTCTTCCGTACGGTTTCCGGATGGAATATGTGCATCTCAATATGAAGGGGGAGAGCTTTTCTCCGCTCATCGTGGAGAAAAGCCGCCCCCCCGCAGCTGTGGGGACGGGCGCAAAACAGTGCAAATACCGGTAGCATAACCGACCGGTAGTTGGCACTTGCCTTGGGAACGCACCCTAAGGGCTTGTCCCCAGGGCACAGGTAATTGGTCGGTTTTTCAGACCAGGGCCGGGACAAAGCATTTTGGTGCCTTAGGCGAGTACAGCCAATGGCGCCCCCCCCTCAGCTCCCCCAAAAAATTGCACCCCCCACACTAATTCCTCTCGCTCCTGCGCCAGGTTCTCTCGCCCCTGCGCCAGGCCTGTCACTAATTTTCTGCATATTCCACATAGATCCCGTCCATTTCCTCAGCAGTCGCTGCACAATGAAAATCAGCGATGACAAATTTGCTTTTTCAAAATCGTTCGCCTATGTATGACAGTGTAATACCCCTAAATAAAAGTCACCAAAACATACACCTATACATGGAGCAAATATACCGGACGAATGATTGTTACTAAAAACACAAGACCCAAAACTATTACTTCTTAAGGATCAAATAATCCTGCCAGATCCTGACCGAACGCGACCCCCACATGTGACTATCAGTGTACACAGGCTCTGATTACATATAACACCGCCATACAGGGGCAATATAGTGGTAGATAATAGTTGTATGTAGACGCTCTGCAGAAATATAAGGGATTACACTGCAGTTACATTTAGTAACTCACCGGAGACGTCATTTCTGATCAGCGTCGATCACTTCCTCTTTTCTTCTCCATCCGGTTCACACCTTCATGCTGATATCTCCCAGCCAATACTCATCCCTGCAGATTTGGACACAAAATCTTAGAATCCTCACATTTCCAGTAACTCCTTAATTATAGGTATATATGTCCCCTCAGTTAGACAGATATATACGTCCCCTCAGATAGGAAACTATATAGTTCCCCTTCAGTTAGGCAGGTATACAGATATGCCCTCTCAGTCAGGCATGTGTATATATTATATAATATATATTTTAAAATATATATATATATATATTAAATATATAATATATATATTTATAAAATATAAAATAATATATTTGTCTAATCAGTCAGGCAGGTTTTTATTATCCCCTTAGACAGGCAGGAAATATAAATATAGGGCACTCAGGCAGGTATACAGGGGCATACAGGCAGGTTTTTATAGAAAGTTTTTTTTTTTTTTTTTTTTTTTTTTTTTTTTTTTTTTTTTTTTTTTTTTTTTTTTTTTTTTTTTTTTTTTTTTTTTTTTTTTTTTTTTTTTTTTTTTTTTTTTTTTTTTTTTTTGGGTCCAGGCAGGTTTTATATTGGGGTCAGGCAAGTGTATATAGGGGGTCAGGCAGGGTATACAGGGCTCAGGTAGGGGTAATAGGGTCTCAAGGCTTATAGATATACGCATCTCAGGTAAAAATAACAACATTAATACTTATCTTACCTGCTTCCCGGCCACGCGCTCCTCTTCTGTCCTCTTCTTTATCAGCCATGCGCTCCACCAGCAGCTCCTCGGGCGCACGGCCTGTGACGCGCTGTGCGTCTGAGGAGAGGCAGCGTCGCGATGACGTCAATTCATCGCGACGCTGCCAGCTGAGCTGCACGGGGCCGCGGCGGGTCCTCAGCGCTATGAGGACCCAGCGGTCCCGCTGTGTCAGTCGACACTGTCTGCGGAGCAGGGAGCGCTTGCTCTCTGCTCTGCAGAAGCCCGCTAGCTGCATGTGCGTCCTGCGGACGCACATACAGGGACCGCCGGCACTTCAGTCCCACGGCAGCGGCCTGGAGCCAGCATGGTTCTGTGCCCCTGTCTGCGCCCCTTAGAGACAGGCAGAGGTAGGCGCCCTAGGCGATCGCCTACCTCTGCCTACCTGTGGTCCCGGCCCTGTTTCAGACGGTTTGTGGTTTTAGGAACGCTCCTCATAGACTTTAATAGAAAATCCGTGCAGCAGTTCCCACTGCACAGATTTTCTGCCAGATGGTTTTTGACACCGCCGGTGGTCTGAAAAATTTAGAGCATGTTCATTCTTCTGCCCGGTTTTCCGGCAGAAGATGAACATGTGGGTGTGAAGGGGGAGGGTTTGAAGCCTCAAACCACAGACAAAAGCCATCCCCTTATGTGACAAAAAAAGACCAAATACCAGTTGAATTTCCCAACTGGTATTTGGTCTTTGCCATGCAAATGCAGCATAAGGAAGCATCAGGTTTATCACAGTGACTTACATTAGGTTTATATTGTCTAATATAGATCTCCCAAATTAATTCTGATTTCTAGCATTTTGTCGTGTCTCCCCCCCTTAAAAAAGTGCAGCATGGTATTCTCCCCCCCCCCCCCCTGCATTTTTTTACATCCTATAGAGTGGGAAAAACCTATATAAAATGTTGCTAAATAATCATAAAAATTGCTTAAATCACGTGGTGTCTTCTCAACCTTTTTTACATGTGGGCCTATACTTACATATACAGTATACAGGAAATGGCTAAGAATGGAAAGCAAAAGGTTATATGTTTGATATTAGTGGTCTCCAACCTGTGATGAATTAGCTACAGGATCTCAGGGCTTGCTGGGCATTGTGGTTTCCCAAGAGCAGGTAATCCATAGGTTAGAGACAACTTCTCTATATCATGTGTCCTATTCGGTGGTGATTTTACGGAGACATGTTTGAATGTGGCTGCACAAGGTTTCTGTCTTGCTTTAACCCCAAAAAACCTGTCATAGCCCTGTTCTATAGATATATGAAGAGTTGTACGTCCAAGCTTGGCACATTCCGCCCCTGGACCTTCACTTTTAAAAGTGCCAAAGATGCGGGAGGAGGTCACACCAGAGTCGTACAATGCGGCAAAAATGTGCCAAGGGCTGTTAGATACTTTCATACATACTGTCCGATCACACACTATTAAAACAGAGGTAGAGCTGGCGAGTCAGCGCCTGGTTCATACATGTCTGCTTTATCCTTTTGAGCAGAAAAAAAACAAAAAAAAAAAAGACATTTCTAGGATGCAATTCTTACATCTGACCAGTAGGGTGCAGCAGAGAGCACAGTGAAACAACAGAAAGCTGCCATTCAGTGATTAGAAGTTGTTATTCATGTCTGGTATAGGTGGGGTGTGCAGACACAGGTGCCGTCCTAATTACCAAGACTCCAGTGTTTCCAAGGCAACCACTTTTTTTTTCTTTTTGCTTCATTCATGCTGTTGCAGAGAGTGAGCCTGTAAAGCATGACATTGCTGGATTTGGAGGTCTGCTTGCCTCCTGCTGCTCGGGGTTTGAGGTTACTTACAGCATCATAAGGTGCTCTCAGGCATAAAAAAGCCCTGGCTGGGATTAAAGGACCTAGTGAGCACCGACGCGGGGCCTCCCTAACACCAAACTGGGTTATAAAAATGCAAATTCCACTTCCAGGCCGGCATTACCAGTGCAATCACGGCTGCGCGACGAGGTGTAAAACATTTTATGGGTCGATTCCTTTTATATATTTTTTTTTAATGGGACCCGAAATATTAGTCTTAGTAATGAGAGTGTGGATCAGCTACCTAAAGAGCCAGAAGGGTTTTATGGGACATGTATATCTGGTTCCTGTTCTAATATGGCCATTTGGGAAAGCTCATTCTTTTAAGAACAAAGTTGTTGTATGTGCAATTGGAAAAAGTAGGAGAGAATGGAAGAATAAAACAAATCCTTGCACAATGAAAAGTTCAGCAATGTTCTTATACTTTTCATTCAGTCAGCAAGCAGAGTTGTTGAAAATTGTCAGCATATAGATGCACTGTAAGGCTGGGTTCACATGGCGCTTATTGTGTTTTGATGCATTTAAATACATATAAAAATGTATCCTATTTAGCTACATAATTAAATCACATTATTATGACCACCTGCTAATCTCCAGAGTAACTGTCATGTGCAGCATGGACAGCAGCTAGATGGGCTGGAGGTGACGCAATAAGATCCTGCTAGGTTGGCACAGGTAACTGGCATCAGGCTGACTGCAGAGCACCCACAACTGCTGGAGGGTGTGTGGGGAGATCAATGGAGCAAACATGGTGATTGAGGTGATCCCTCAAATGTTCAATTGGGTTCAAATCTAGGGAGTTAGGGGGCCAGGGTGGTACTAGGAAGTCTTGGTCATGCTCATTCAACCAATGTTGAATATTTCTAGCCATGTTACATGTTGCATTGTCTTGCTGGAATATCCCATTCACCTCAGGGAATACAATCAGCATGTATGGATGTAAGTAATCTGCAAATTGGTTGAAAGTGCCTTCCCCATGGATGAGTGACCCAGAAAATGCCACAAAACCATTCCCCAGGTCATAACACTGTCACCAGCTTGTTTTCTTCCAGCAATGGTTGCAGGGTGTTTGTTTTCTGATGTTTGTCGCCAAAGTCCATGCATTTGATGAATTAAAAAACGCGACTCATCGTAGAAGGCAAACCTTTACTAATGGGTAAAGGTTTGATTCTGAGTCTGCTGTGACAATTGAAGCCTTTTCTGTCGATGCACCTTTGTTAGAAGTACAGTGACCAGGCCCGCTCGGATCGGCTCGGATTGCCCGCCGAGGGGACCAGTGTTTCCCCCCGGTGGTCCCCGAGTCCCGGCGCTGGTCTGTGGCGCGCTACAGGGGCCGCAATGGTCGCATCAGCGACCGGACCCCTGTGGCAGGGGACCGACAGGCCCTCCTCGCCACACGGCTGCACGGCTGGGTCACTGACCCAGCCATGCAGCCATCACGGCCGCCGCCTGCACCGCGCGGTGCAAGCAGCAGCCGAGGCTGAACAGCCGGGACCTTCGGATCCTGTCTGTTCAGCTCCCAGGAGGCCGCGGGGCAGGTGCACGATGTGATAACGTCATCGCGCGCCCGCTCCGCGTCCCGCACAATGCTGCCAGCGGCCGCTCCGGGCAAAGACAGAAGAGGAAGCAGAGACATCAGGTGAGTATTGTTTTTATTTATTTTTTTAAAACTACCAGCCCTGTCTAGCTATATAGTGCCCTGTCTAGCTATATACTGCCCTGTCTAGCTATATACTGCCCTGTCTAGCTATATACTGCTCTGTCTTGCTATATACTGCCCTGTCTACCTATATACTGCCCTGTCTAGCTATATACTGCCCTGTATGCCTATATACTGCCCTGTCTACCTATATACTGCCCTGTCTGACTATATACCAGCCCTGTCTAGCTATATACCTGCCCTGTCTAGCTATATCCTGCCCTGTCTAGCTATATACCGGCCCTGTCTGGCTATATACAGCCCGGTCGAGCTATATACCGCCTATCTAGCTATATACCTGCCCCGTCTAGCTATATACCTGCCCTGTCTAGCTATATACTGCCCTGTCTAGCTATATACCAGCCTGTCTAGCTATATACTGCCCTGTCTTGCTATATACCAGCCTTGTCTAGCTATATACCTGCCCTGTCTAGCTATATACTGCCCTGTCTAGCTATATACCAGCCCTGTCTAGCTATATACCTGCCCTGTCTACCTATGTACCAGCCCTGTCTGCCTATATACTGCCCTGTCTGCCAATATACCAGCCCTGTCTGCCTATATACCAGCCCTGTCTACCTATATACCACTCCTGTCTGCCTATATACTGCCCTGTCTGCCTATTTACCAGCCCTGTCTTCCTATATACTCCCCTGTCTGCCTATATACCAGCCCTGTCTACCTATATACCAGCCCGTCTACCTATTTACCAGCCCTGTCTGCCTATTTACCAGCCCTGTCTGCCTATATACTGCCCCGGGTCCCCTATAAGTGGCCCTGTCTATATACTGGCCCTGCCTGGCTACATGCTAGCCCTACGGTATATACTGGTAGCTATATTGTTATTGTCGGTTACACCCGTCACTCAAAAAACCATATGTATACACTGAGTGGCAACTTATTAACCAAATGCAATTTATTATATCAAAACAGTAGCACCACGGCTTATGATAAGAACAGGCAAAGTACTTGCGCTTAGTAGTAGAGCACTCGTGAACCGACAGTCCAAAATTTATGGAAAAAAGTCACTTATCAGCCGCATAGTGAAGCGTTCTCCTCTCGTGTCCAGGAGTACGCAATGATGTCCAGCTGGACAGGCGGGCAGTGAGCGCAGGCGCGCGATGTTTCGAAGGCACCTCCTCTCTTCTCAAGCGTGCACTGCCATACCCGAGCCTGAAATTATACACAAAAGTTACCACTAAATCATTCATAAAAACAGTCTGAGACCTAGTGTCTCGTTCATTCCTATGGGGGCCAGTGTGTTAAGATCATGGATCCAACGAGCCTCCCGTCTCAAGAGGCATGTTTCCATGGTTAACCCCTCACTACCCTTAACTTCCTCCAGAATACACCATTTAAGCTCCGAAACAGTATGACCAGATTCCAAAAAATGTTTTGCAACGCTGCTCTCACCGTATTTTTCCTCTTATCCCCATCCTGATCATTCTCGCCCGCCTGGTTCTTAATAGCTAACCTGATGTTAGATTTATGTTCATTCAAACGAATTTTTACACTACGGGAGGTTTGTCCTACATAAGCCTTCCCGCAGGGACATTTGAGCAGGTATATAGCATTTCTTGTATCGCATGTGTATCCACCTTTTAGTAAATTTTTTTTTGCCATTTGTAGGATGCGAAAATGTACGGACCTTTAATTATTGAGCTGCAATTTCTGGCAATTGCAGCAGGGGAAAGTGCCTTTTTTCTTTGGATCAAGAAACAATTGTTTCATAGGGACTGTGGGAGTTTTTTTTGCTAGTTTGTTATGCGGCTGGGCCCATTGTGCTCCTTTTTTTTATAAATAAATTGTGGTCTATCCTTAAATAAACTACCATATTTGGCATCAGATGACAACACGTGCCAATGTTTTTAGTATAGTCTTCCTTATGGTGATACTATTTTAACAAACGTACTGATAAACATTAATTTTAGGCTCATTTTTTAATTCCCTAGATTTTATGGAGGGGGGTATTTTCAATCCTTCTTCCCCTACTTCTCTTGTGATTGCATCATCTCATTGCTGTCATATCCTCTACTTGAGAATTTTTTAACTAACTCACTACATTTTTCCAGTACTCTCATCGGGGGAACAAATTCTCCTCGCTCTAGTAAATTGTCCCACAGGTATACTCTAAAAGTTTGAAGGGCATGATGGCTATCTCTATGTAGTATAAATTGTTTCTTTTAGAAGGTTTAACGAAGAGACTGTTAAATGCATTTGCTTTTTTCGAACCCAACATCCAGATATGTATGGATCCCTACCTATGTGGGGGGGGAACTGAATAAGGGGTTTATAAATTTTAAGGAAGCGGTAAACTATAAAGCCCTCTTCCGGCCACCCCAGAGTAAAAAACGCTACGTCCCATACCACCTTTTACATTTAACCCTTCTGCAAAAAATATGATTTTTTTCCCAGGTGGGCCAAAATGGGTTTGGCATAACCGGTGCTGCAGGACCCACGGGGTCCCCGCGCGCATTTTTCGTGACCAAATTAAAAATAGTTCTTTGAAAGGGACCTTTCCAACAAGGTCAAAAAAAAATTAATGGGGGAATTAAAACAGGCCCGGTCATCACTAAGGGCTTCCCTAGTACCTGCATACCCCCTCGGAGGGTAAAGATAAACAACGATTTTATTCTAATGTAAAAAAAATACGGGATTTTGCATCGGGGATTTTTTTTCTATGTTGCGTAAAATTGCCTATCACTGAGGAAGTATGCCCTTTTTAACCCTCTCAAAAAAGAATCCAGATAGGGGCAAGGCTCTAGTATGACCCTAACCCGAGACGAAGGAGCCCGGGGGGTTTTTTTTTCGAGACTTGTGCCTTTGGGAAAAAATTACAGGACGGGACCTCGGGTTTTGGTACAAGAAGTATATTCTTAATTTTATTATTTTATTAGTCCCTGCCGTAGACCTTCCTCCAAAACCCCGGGATTTCCCTAAGTATCCTGGTGGGATCCTTCTCTAGTTTTTTGTACACATTGGGGTCAGATAATTTTGACATAGCCCCGGGTATATTTTTTCCCTACCTGTATTTTTGGTGGGACCCCCTTGTCCGCTTTTTTTTTTAAAAAATGGACTTTTTCCGATTATTTGTTTAACTGCCCCTTTCTCCTGTAACAAGGGGGTTTCTTATCTTATCCTTTTTCCCTTTTAAACCCCTGGGCATAATTTCCTCAGTATCCAATCCGGAAACCTCCAGGATGCTTACGAACTCAGGATCGAATTGGCTTTTTTTTTAAATTTTTCTAGGGACATCGCAACTCACTAAGTGTGCTATCAGTGTTGTAGAATTTTTTTTTAACCGAATAGCTCTACAGAGTTTGTAAAAATCTACACTGAAATCAAATCGCGAATACCAAGTTGGGGTGAAATTTAGTCCCCCTTTTTTAATAACCCCTACCTTTTCATCGTTACATTTTTTTTAGAAAGATTAAAAGCAAATCCCTCAATTGCCAACTTATTTCTTTTTGTTTTTGCGACGCTTTACGCGCCTTTGCCAAGGTCCTCCAAACCATATCTACATTTCATTGTTTCTTCTAAAAAATCCGACGGTTTTGACCCTTTTTGTGATGGACTCACTGCAAAAAGCTGCCGTATTGACCCTTCCATTTATACTGCTCCTCGTATGACTTTGTTTTTTGGATCTGTTTTTTTCATCCTGGTTTTTTAAAAACCCCTGTTGGACCGATCCTCTCCCCATATAACTGTATTGTAAAGGTATCCTTAGTATCCCTTTCAACTTTTTCATTTTTGGTTTGAAAAATTGTATCTAAATTTACCCTTTTGTATCTAATTCTTGATGTGTTTGAAAATTTTTGCTCTTCTTTTACCTTTTCTTGTATTCATTTCGTATTAGAAATTTCTCCCCTCACTTTTTCGGGGTTTGTTTGTAGGTGCTGAATGGTTAAAAACATCAAACTAGAGAAAAATTATTACTAATTGCATACCACTTGGCGTAGCCAACATTTTTCCTGCATAGAAGGGGTTGTGTGGGCTCGGGGGCCACGGGGGACCGTTCGTTTTTTTAAGTATTCTTTTAAGGATGGGGGGGGGGGTGAGACATCAAGTGAAGCCCCACTATCGCGCAAAAAGTGATTTTTTTTCCATAAATAGGGACTGCGATCACCGTGCTCATCTAAGCGCAAGTAATTTTGCCTTCTTACAAAAAGCCGTGGTGCACTGTTTTGATAAAATAAATTGCAAGGTTAATAATTTGCCACTCAGGTAACAAAGGTTTACATACTACCCGCCCTGCTTACATAGGGCCCCCCTGCTTACATCGGCCCTGCCCCACATACTGGCCCTGCCGCCTCAACGACCCACTGCTTTTTACTCCCCCTGGCCCCCTACTAATTTTCGGCCCTACATGGCAATTACTGCCCAACCGGGAAATTCGGGGCAACCCTAGCCCCTGGCGGTTTACGGGGGCAGCCCTAGCTACGGGCTGATTACGGGGGGCACCCTAGCTACTGGATGATTACGGGGCAGCCCTAGCTACCGCTAGTTAAATGGGGCGCCCTCTCCGGGTTTTTTTTTACGGGTGGGCCCTCCTACCCCCAAAATTAAGGAGGAAGCCCTTTTTTTAAAACTACCTAATGGGGGTCTACCTATTTACATGCCACTTATCGACTTTTTTAATTTCAAAATTTTTAGGTCTAACAAAACCTTTTTGGGGAATTGATAGGAAAGTGCTGGAAAAGAGGGGGACCCTAAAAAGTATTTGTGGAAAAATCTACACGACGATAGTGCCAGAAGAGACCTGCAGCGTACCGGGCAGAGAAAGAAATGGAAGGGAACGACCATCAGGGGAAGACATCATGGAGGGTTTTGGGGAGATGGAGAAGAAAAAGGGGAAAAGAACAACTCCCCCAGAGATGACTCTCCTGTGAGTCCCGCTTCAGGGGGCATTTTTTCTTCTATGTTGAATCAGGGGTATTCAGTGAGGTGACCTGACATGGGGGGTGATTGGGGGTTGTAGGTCATGTTTTGTTTGTATGTCAGTGTGGACTTGTCCTGGATTTAAAGCAAGTGCACACCCGACCGTGATGAGGGGTTTTCTCGCACCACGTTTCTTTCTTTTTTTGCTTGTGTATAGGGGGTTTTTTTTACCCGAGCGGATTGGGGGCAAAAAATGACAGCATTAACACTCGCCTTTTTTTTTTGCATAAAACGCCCAAAAACACATAAAAAATGATAAAAAATGCTCCGAGTGAAAGCCCCGTTATAGTGTAGTTTATTTTAGAAAATGGCGAGGTGCGAGTACAAGGGGAATTTTTTAAGCGGATATTGTATGTGGGCTGGTGGGGTCTTAGTGGCAGGGCTGATTTTTATTCCCAGTCCGGCCCTGACAGTGACCATCCATTTGTGTCAGAGCCACACATGCAGTAGTTTTCACTGAACTGTTGTTTTAGACAGTTTCTACTTCACTTTTTTGTAACGGCACAATTTGTTTACTACTGATACACCTTAATCACAGCAGAACGTAACTTTAAAAAAACTGTTCCCAAATCCAAGCCACTAAGACCAATACACCAGCACCAGTGACCGAATAAAAAAACCACACATGACCACATATCCCCAGCACACATGACCGAATAAAAAACCACCCCTGACCAATATCCCGACACAGGACCAAAAAATACCACCACCCCAGACCACTATCCCCACCAAATAGTGCTGAATAATACAAACTGACCATTATGAATAAAAAAAAAAATTATACCCAACAATATTCCCGGCGACAGTACCAACAGTGGTGGATACCACTGAACACAGGCTCGCAAAATTTTAAATGATTACAAAAAGTTATATTAGGATTTCAAGGGACGTCTCAAAGAGTTGTTCTTTTTCCTTCTTTTTCTTTTCCCCTGTCCCAGAGCCATGATGCACTCCCGATCTTCACTGTAAAATTTACAAAACAAATATTTTAAGACTCCTCAATTTATCAGCACTTCTCTACAATTCCTATATCTATACAAACCCCCCAAACTATAGCACCTCATAGGTAGCCATGTAATATGCCCCCTATAGCCGGGCATTAGCCCCCTGTAGCCAGTTAAATGCCCCCTGTAGCCAATGATGCCCCCATAGCCAGTGATGCCCCCGTAGCCAGTGATGCCTCCGTGGCCAGTAGATGCCCCTGTAGCCAGTGATGCCCCCCTTGTAGCTAGTGATGCCCCCCTTGTAGCTAGTGATGCCCACCCGTAGCCAGTGATGCCCCCATTGTAGCCAGTGATGCCCCCCTGGAGCCATGATGCCCCCCTTGTAGCCAGTGAGCCCCCTGTAGCCAGTGATGCACCTGTAGCCAGTGATGCCCCGCCGTGTAGCCAGTGATTGCCCGTAGCCAGTGTGCCCCCCATTGTACCCATGATGCCCCCCTGTAGCCAGTGATGCCCCTCTTGTAGCCAGTGATGCCCCCTTGTAGCCAGTGATGCCCCCTGTAGCCAGTAGATGCCCCCATTGTAGCCAGTGATGCCCCCATTGTAGCCAGTGCGACGCTGATACAGGGGAGGAGTCAGGACGGGAACGATCCGTCCCGCCTCCTCCCTGTACCAGCAGCTGCTGGCTCTGCGCGACTGTTATAAAACAGCTGCGCAGAGTCAGGGGCGATCCTCCGGGCGGGCGAGGCAGGCGAAGCCTCGGGCGTTCGCCCGTCTCGCCCGTCCCTAGGAACATCCCTGCCACCAAGCCAGTTCACCACACGTGACTTCCTTCATGAGCTATGTGCTGCCGACATAGAAAGTAGGAAGTGGTCATAATAATGTGTATATGGAAATACACGGAACTCAGGCACATGGTGCATTTTTTTACATCTTGTTTGACATGTGACATAATGTATACAAAAATGGGAGTGCAGGACAATTCTTGGTGCATAAAGGTGTTTTGACGTACAAAATTTTACAGTGTAGAGTCATTGGGATTTAAAATTTGCACCAAATTATGCATGTGAATAGTAATTTGGTATGTTTTTTGACAAAAAATGTCAAAAGACGCAATGCAAGGTTGTAATGAAAAACACAAGAAAACATCAAAATATCCATCAAAAAAAAAAAAAAAAAAAAAAAAAAACACAACAAAAAAACAACCAGTAAAGGTATGTGTAGAAAACATATGTTTTTCCCTTGAAATACGCATGTATCTCAAAGCATCTGTTTATGCCACGCAAACAGGACTAGGTCCAGTTCCTCCACATTTTCAAGATCTCTGCATGCTGTGGATTTTGATGAAAATCTGCACAGACCTATATTACTTTGGCCACATCTGCAACCGAGGTTCTGTTTGGAGCCTCCATCACAGAGGTGGAACCGGGTTCATTTCACAACTGATACCAAAGGCACCCGACAGATCTTATCGACATCAATGTGGCCCATCATTTTTGATGAAATGGAACCATCGATGCAGATGTGAACCAGACCTTAGCCTTAGGGTATGTTCACACGGCTTATTGCAGTACTGTGTGCGTCGTTATATGCCTGCTGCTTTAGAAGTACTAGCTGTTCTGGGGTGCTGGAGTTCTTTTTATACACACCCACTAATTAATCGATCAATTAATGAGCACAGAAGAGGCTGTAAACTAGGATTGGGTGCATTATATGACAAGGCGACAAAACTTTTGTCTTGCCAAAATCTGACCTTTCTGTGTTCCTTAAATGATCAATATTTCAGCAGTGAAGCAAATTTATTTTTGTTAAATGCTTTCATATGAGTCATTTCTAAAACCAATGGATGAATTTTAAGTCAGGTTATAAGCTCTGGTTTCCACAACATGGATAAGGGACAGAACTTCTGTCAGGGACTGTACTTCTAAAGCGCTCTGTGCCGGCCCCACTCACCCTTGTTCTTCCGTGAAGAAGTGACATGTTACTTCTTTTCCCGGCGCGCAGAACGTATCCAGCAATATGCTGTAGAATCATAGCACTCAAAAGAGTGCTATGATTTTACCGTAATCGTGGGCCGTACTTCGAGTGCATTGCAATTACTCCGTGTGAACATATCCTTATTCTCACAGCACAATTTTATCCAGTCTGGAGAATAATCTGTGATCTGAATACAGCAGCACAAATCCTTCTCCTGTCCTCACACATTGTAGCAAACCATCAGTGTAGATTAAATATATTAGTCTAAATCCAGGATGTTTAGCTCAGGTATAATGCCTAGACTGAATGCAATTGTTGCGGACCCTCAGCTATAAGAATTGTTAGGTCTGCGGATGTAAGTTTGCATTTACTAACAGCAAGCAGAGGACTTCTCATTCTACAACCAGTAAGTGTTTTTTGTTTTTTTTTGCAGAAATCTGTAAACCTCTTGTGTTCATTGCTGGACTTACAAGAAGTTAGAGTATGTTCACTCAATGGATTTTAATGAGGAATTCCACGATGATTCTGTGTTGGATTCCACATTAAAATCCTTGTGTATTTCAACTCCTTTTCATTTGATTGGGCAGTAAGTGCTGTAGTTCATATTATGAACTACAGTGAAAATTTTCCACACATGTTGATTCTGTAAAGCGGGTCTTGGTTGGATTTGAATCGAACAGAAGTGATGCAGGTTAGCCCCACTGATATAGGGCTAAACGGGTTCAGCTTAGAGGCAAATACTGCCTCTGTAAATGAAAATCCTCGGCAGAAATCAGAGGGATCACACATTAGATTTTTCCAATAGAAATAGATAATTCATTGCAGATGGGCACATTGCTCACGGATTAGCTAGAAGTAGGTAAGTTTATGTAGTGTGTCGTTGTGTTTCCTCATCTAAATGTGTAGCAGATATTAAGAAGTTTAGTGTATTATGTTAATGTGTTTTTTCTATTTATGTTCTGTTGAAGGCGGTGGGCTTAACATTATTTCCAAGATTTCCAAAGTTTGAAGAGGTCTCCCCTGAAAACAGGTATACCATAGAAGATCAACACCATACCTCCCAACCGTCCCGAATTGGGGGGACAATCCCGATTTGAGATCCTTGTACTGCTGTCCCGAGATGGGCGGGAGCTATCCCGATTTTTCGGGTGTGTCCTGGGGATCCAGGGCCTGTGCTGCTGGACGCGCAAACAGTGTCCGCAATCACCGGCCGCTGTCAGGGAGTCTCTCTCCCTCACAGGGGCCGGTACAAGAGAGTAGGGACGCAGGGGCAGCGTCATCGAGATGCTCTCCCCTGACGCCACTGGCTGCAGGAGGCTGGCCCCACCCCCACAGCTACACTGATCAGTGTGACCACGAGGCCGGAGGCAGCAGCAGCAGCAAGAGGAGGATGAGAAGAGCAGCACAGAGGTATGTATCACTCCCTCCTCCCCCCCACTGGGCCCCCCCCGATCCCCCACTCGGCCCCTCTCGCCCCACTGGCCGCCCCGCTTCCCCCACTGACACCCCATTTTCCCCCCTGGTCTCACACACCGCCCCTCCCCCTGACACCACACTCGGTCCCCTCTGACATCCCATTCGCCCCCCCCTGTCTGCAGTCGCCCCCCCTCCCTGACACCCCACTCGGCCCCCCCCCCCCCTCTGGCAGCCTTTCTCCCCTCTCTAACACCCCATTCGCCCCCCCTGTCTCCCAAATCGCCCCCTCCCTTCCTCCCTGACACCCCACTCGACCCCCCTCCCCCCTCTGGCAGCTTCTCTCCCCTCCCTGACACCCCACTCCCTGCCTGACACCTTCACTCAACCCCTTCCTCCCTGAACCAACCTGACCCTCCACTTGACCCCCCCTCCCCCTTTGACCCCTTCCCCCACACACCCCTCCTTTACTCCCTGACCCCCCCACACACACACACTGTTTCCCTCCTTTCCCCAAGGCCTACCCAGCTTTCCCACGTGCTGAATGAGCTGTCCAGCACCCGGGAAAGCTGAGTGGCACCCATCCCCCACAGCAGGCACCTAGCTTTTCTGGACGCCTGCTGTGACCCATGTCACCCAGCTTTCCCAGATGATGAATAACCTATCCAGCATGTGGGAAAGCTGGGTGAAAACCCTCCGCAGCAGTTGTCCAAGAAAGTTAGGTGCTTTCTGTGGCGGATGGGTGCCACTCAGCTTTCCTGGACACCTTCTGTAGCGATGTTACCCAGCTTTCCAAGCCACTGTGTAGGCTATTCACCATCCGGGAAAGCTGGGTGACACATCCCCCCAGCAGGCACCCCAACTGTTCCTAGATGCCTGCTATGGGGATGTCATCCAGTTTTCTCGGGCACTGAATAGGTTATTCTGCATCCCGGAAAGCTGGGTGATGCCTATTTGTAGGGTTGATGTTATTTTTTTTACATGTTCCCATTTGGATTACGACAGATTCGATGGACAACATTGCATTATTTCTGTAATTAAATGATTAACGAGGGTGGGTGTCGGGGAGTGTTTATTTAAATAAAGTGTTTTTTTTGTTCTGTGTGTTTTTTTTTCATTTTATTCCAGAGATAGTAATAGCGTTATCTGACAGACGCCTCTCCATTACTATCACTCGGGCTTGATGTCAGCCAGCAGTGTTTCTTGTTCCCCAGGCTGACCTAACCCCTGTCACTATTACCGCAGTACCCAACGCACCCGGGTTACTGGAAGACCATAACCGTCAGGAGCAGACCCTCTAATGTGAGGGTACGCTTTTTGAAGCAGCTGCAGGCTGGGATTTTTAGAATGGGAAGTTACCAGTATCGATGGTTCTTCCCATTCTGATAGTATCAGGCTGCAGCTGTCGGTTTTACCCTGGCTGGTTATGAAAATTGGGGGGGAACACATTTTTTCTGAAAATTTGTTTATTTATTGAGAATCTGTACATGGGCATAGACTGTAATGATTACAGGCGGTGCCCACTGTAGGATTCTCAATAAATGATGATTTAAAA
>JAODAL010005440.1:0-143585 GCA_025379985.1 Phyllomedusa bahiana | reverse complement strand
GGGGGGCTTGACAAAAAACTGACTTTTGAATGATCTTCTGGCTAAAAACGCAGTTTTGACTTAAATACACGAAAAACTCCACTCTTAAGAATAAGGGACACACGCTGGGAACACAGGCCTGACCGGTTGTTCTCCCCTCAGCCGGGGGGCAAAAAACCTATGGGACGGTTTTTTTAAAACACCTAAGCAAAACACCTAAAAAAGACTTAAAGGGGTTGTCCTACAAAGAATAGCTTTAAAAATTGTGGGGAAAAAACAAAAAAAAGACATTTTCCCAAATATATTGCTTTTTTCATTGTTTTCCTTTAAGGAGGTACAAGTAAATTTTTGCCCCTCCCGCTGTTTTCTTTTCCCCTCAGTAAAACGACCTGTGTATAGCTCCCCCCCCTGCTTTTTTTTTGTTCTATGTGATGCGTAAGTGTTGTCAAAACCAGGTCCCCCGGCACCCCTCTGTGTTTGTGGACAGAAAAAAAAAGCTTGATTTATCTAAAAAAAACAGCTCTGTAAATTGGGGTTTTTTTTGGATTGAGGGACAGATAAAGCCTTTGTTAATGTTTCCCGAAGTTTCGGGCTAATCTGATCAATTTAGAAACTAAAAAACAGCTGTATGCAAATTATCAGTTGAACAGGGAAATGACAGAGTTTTTTTTCATTCAGCATGTTTTTGAAACTCTGTAGGAGACAACTCCTTTTTTAATGACCCCCACATTTTTTTTTTTGTTTTTTTTTTTCCCCGTTGCGTTTTTAAACAGTTGTAAAAAAATTTTTTTTTTTTTTTTTTATTTTTTTTTTCCCATTCACATTTCAACTTAAATAATTTTTTTTTTTTAGATTAATTCTACAGGTTATTATGGTCGTGTGGAAAACTAATTTGTAGGTTTTTTTTTTTTTTTTTTTTGTGTAAGTATGCACAATTTTTTTTATTTTTTATTTATTTTTTTTTATTTTTTTTTTTTTGTTCTCTTTTATGTTTTTTTTTTTGTTTTTTTTTAAATCCGAAGGCGAATGTTTTTTTTCTTTTTTTTTTCACTTAGTAATTTTAGCAATTTTCATAATGTAATACATTAAAATCTGTGTCAGTCTAAACCCGGCAGTGTCGGGAAAAAGGGGACACGTCGCATGATATGGCTTGTTTTACACAGACAAACCTGGGGTATCTAGGCCCGGATGACCTGTCAGCTGTTCCCGGGTCTTGGGTCCCCGGGTTTTTTTCCCATCACCCGACAGAGCGGGGAAACCTTTGATTGCGCTGCGGGAGGATCCCCCCGGGCAAAAAAAAGGTTAAAGCCCCGGGGGAGCGGGGGTTTCCCCCCACCCCCCCGCAATTTTTGCGGGGGTCGGGGTCAGAGCTTGTTAAAAGCCCCGATTCAGCCTGCTGCGACCCCCGGGCGCCGCAAAACGCCGTTCTGCGCGCCCCGCCAAAAAAAACGGGGGGTCGGTCGTCAAGGATTTAAAAGTTTGTGTTGGGGGGCCCCCCACACCCATACTATTGCCAAATTTGGCCCCATCCTGTGTTAGTATTTTTTTTTGGGGGTTTTTTTTTTTTTTTGCATTTTTTTTATTTTTTTTTTACTGCTTTTTTTTTTCAAAAACCCCCTTCCATTTCGTCTTCTCTGGCTTATTTGGGGCAGATGAGGCTATTGCTATGCAACTCCCCTCCCAAAACTCTCAGGACGATCAGCTGACCATGAAAAACTAGGCTCGATTACTGGAATGGTTATTGCAAGAAAAAGCGAGTTAGTTTTGGCCAGCTGGCCCCAGATATACTGTTAAGCTGAGAGTTTTTGAGTTCTCTTATTTGCTTCATTCTGTTTCTCAAACCTTCTTATTTAGTCCGTTTTGACTTTTTTTTTGGTTTACCTTCCCTTACCCCTTTAGCTGGGCCCTTTTTTTTTTTCCATGTTCTCTGTTTGTTTTTCGTTGCCCTGTTCATTTTTTCTGTGTTCCATTCCCAAAACCTCCTTTGGTATTTGTGTATTTTGGTTGGGGTCAATGCTGGGGGAAATTTTATCAGGAGGGAATAGGGCCCAAGGGGGGGACGGGTTTTGATGGGGTTTCAGTGGGAGTGACAATGTTAGCTATTTTTCAAAGAAACCCGGGGGCCAGCATGGACTGGTGTTAGGGCCCCGAAACACAAAAGGCCCCAAATTGGGTTTCTTTTAGAGATTAAACAGGGCAGCGGGGAACGGTGTTAGGGCGAATCAAAAAAGGGGAAATTTTTAGGGTTTTTCAGAGATGAAAAACAAGGCCCGTAGGGACTGGTTTAGGGTAAAGCATCGAAAAAAAGGCAATGTTGGGGGATTTCTTCGAAGAAAACAAGGCCTTTATGGAGGGTGTTAGGGTCACATGTAAAAAGGCAATTTAGGGATTTTTAGAGAGTAACAAGGCCAAAAGGGGATGGTTTTTAGGGTCAGCACTAAAAAGGAACAATTTAGGGATTTCTTCAGAGATTTTTAAAAGGGCCAGCATGTATTGAGTTAGGGTCAAATGAAAAGGGGGACAATTTGGGGACCCTTCAGAGTTTTTAGTGGTCCGCAGGAACTGGGGGTTAGGGAAAGAAAAGCAAAGGGAGACAATGTAAGTTTTTTTTTTCAAGATGGAAGGGGCCAGTGGGCCCCAGCGTAGCTAAGAACTGTTAGGTTTTTTTTTTAAACGGATGGAAAAAAAAAAAAAATGGGTTAGCTGGCTGGTGTTAGGGTCAGGTTTTGGGTTTAAGGTTATAGGGAATATTTGGGGAAAAAGCAGTTTTTTTTAGGCTCAGGTATTTTTTTGGGGGTCTTGGGGTTTCTGGATTGAAGTAATTTATCATGCATTCTCCACCTTGCTCTTGTTTCATCTGCCTTTGCGCCCCCCGTCTCAAAATTAAAGGGGGTTGTCTCACTACTTGTTTTTCTCTTCCCCTCCCCCCCTGTTTTTTTTTTTGGCTAAGTTGTATTCAGGGGCGGTTTTTTTTTACTGCCCCCATTTTGGCTGCAGAGAAGCCAGGTCTGTAGCTATAGCAACCATGCTGGGCCTATCAGGAGAGATTGGACAGGTCTGTGCTATAGAAACCCTGCTGGCGCCTACAGGAGAGATGAAAAGGTCTGTAGCTATAGCCCCGGGCCCGTGGAGTCGAGTGTGGGGGGTCTATGGAGGCTTTTTTTGCAGAAGTGGAGGGCGTCATACAATGGACCGACTCCCTTCCCATAAAATAATTAGTTGGTCCCCCGTTAGTTTTTTTTTATCAAAGAGGAAAGGGTTTTGGGGGGCCCCGGCCGGGGGCTACTGTCCCCCAAACTTCGCCTCATCACATGAGGGTGTAATTGAAAAGAACGGAGCAGAAAGCGCTGCCCCAAAGGGGGAAAGGATTCCCCCTCCCAGGGAAAAATTTCAGCAAAATCTTTCACCCGTTTCCCAAAAAAAATGAAGATCGGGCCTTTCTCTAAAGACTGAAAATGAGGCATTTTTTTTTTAACCCGGAAAATTGTTGAGATGTTTCCCCCCGTGGTTACCGCTTTGCAAACCCCAAAATTAGTGTGAGGGCCGTTTTTTAGCCTGGAAATAAAGAGTAGTTTTTGAGGTCATGTTGCAGGATTGAGGAGGCAAAACTATTTCTCAGAACAAATTCGAGACTCCCAAATGTTCCTGCAGGTTTTTTTTTAAATTTACAATTTTTTGTTTCTAAAAATCATATCCAATAAATATATTTTACACTGACAACAAAAAGGGGAAAAAAGTTTTGAAAATTGTGACTTTCAGGCTCCATATCTCACCTCCCCTGCAAACTTTGCACTGGGCTACTGTAATTTTATATACAGCATCTGACCCCATATTATACATAAATGTGCTTGCAAGTTTTTTAGCTTCGCTTAGTTTTTTCAGATTTTTTCCTGTAACTGCATTGTTAGGGTTTTTTTTCTTTAAAAACAAAAATGTTAATTTGTATTTTTTTTTTGTATTTGGGAAATCCACCCTTTTTTGGTTTTTTTAATACTGCCCTGGGTTTTTTTGGGGTCCGGATCAGATTGACCCTGACCAAAAATCTGATCCCCGGTCCCCCTTTTACACTGCCCAAATGTTGGTGCAGATGGACTTGGGTACAAATACAGTTTTTCTTTAAAATCTACCACAATGTTCAAAAAAAACCAAAAAACATTGTTACCCTTTTGCTTGTCGTTCTGTTTAAATTAAAAGTTTTAAAATTGTATCAAAGGTAAAAAACAGCCGGGTGTGACCATTTTTTTTTCATAAATTATTTAATTAAACGCGCCCTGTTTGGGGGTCAGGAGTCGGGGTCGGAGGTTTGGGAAATTGAGGACGGAGTCGGGGCTTGGGTTGCCCACCCAAAACCCTGGCTTAGTGACCAAAAGCTTTTACAGCCTATCAGGAGAACAACAGGTTTTAGCTATAGTGACCAGCGTTTGAAGCCTATCAGGGGAGAAAAAAACAGCTCTGTAGCTAAAGCAACCAGTGCTGGCAGCCTTCAGGGGGGAAAGAACGGGCTGAGCTATAGGACCCCGAGAACGATGCAGCCCTCAAAAGGGGATTTTTTGGAAAAAGGGAGGACCTGGTAATTGCACATATTGCAAAGTGACTTGTTTTTGCAAATCTTTAACAAAAAACAGCGATCCCTGTGTGGGGGCAACCCCCTTAAAAGGGGTTATCCCCGGGAGTTTTTAAAAATTTCTGAGAACACTACAAAAACATGTATGTGAGCAAGTAAAAAATATTTCATACCTTATGTATTTTTTTTTTTTTTTAGCCCCCCTTTATTATTATTATTTTTTTTTTTATTTTTATTTTTTTTTAAAACACCATTGATTTCCGGGGGCTGTACTTCGAGGGGGGTTACATACAAACATTACATAAAAATACAGTAAAGGGGTTAAAGCAATTGGCCCCACAGAGGGGGAGAGGCCCCTGCCCGCGAGGGGTTACAAACTACAGGAGGGGGGGAAAGAGACAGGAGGTGAGGGGCAGAAATGTCTGTGGGGGAAGTTGTGCAATTTTTGTGAGGTTATAGGCAACCTGAAGAAAAGGGTTTTTTTAGTTGCTTTTGAAGCTGGTGAAAAAATGGAGGAGAGTTGGGGTGTGTTGGGGGGAGTGAGTTCCAAGTGTTGGGGGAAGCACGGGAAAAAATTGGAAGACGGTTGGTGAGGGGGCTGGGGTAAGGGGGAAGCAAGGAGAAAGGTCCTGTGGGAGTGGGATGCTGGGGGAATTTTGGGGAAATTAGGGCAAAAATTGTATGGGGGAGGGTTATGGAGGCCTTGTAGGGCGGGGTTTTTAGTAACTTGAAATAAAATTCGCTGGGCAATAAAAAAAGCCGTAAAGGGATTGGCAGAGGGGAGAGGCAAAAAGGGTAGCGGGAGAGAGGTGGAAAAGTTGGGCGCAAGTTAAGGATGGATTGGGGGGAGCGGGGGGTGCTAGGGGGAGGCCAAGAGAAGGATTTCCCAGTAGTCTAGGCGGGGAGTGACGAGGGCATGGCCCCAGCTTTTTTTTTTTAGTGTCATAGTTGAGGAATGAGCGGATGCGAGAGATGTTTTTCAGGGGAGGCCGGCGCGAGGTAGGGTTTGGATGTTGGTTTTAAAGGATAAAGCAGAGTCTAGTTCCCCCCAAGGCAGCGACTTGCGGGGGACCCGGTGAAATGTGACCCCCTTGATGTAATAGAGAGATCGGGGGGCAGGGGTAGAGATGGGGCGGTGGAAAGATGATGGCTTCTGTTTTTTTTCCCATTTTCTCCTTATTATCTATCAAAAGATCAAAACTTCCTTTGTGGGGGGTCACAGCTCTTTCCACGTCCTAGAATCCAATCAGATACAATCTAGGCTTTTCCTTTTCACTACCCCCCAAAATCCCTGAAAATGTTCAACCCTTACATCATCATTCCTCAGGCAGTACACCTACTGGCCTGCATACTCTACTCACACTTCACTTGTTTGAGTTGGCTGCAGCACGGCTATGTATAGTACAGTGCACAAATCAGTTATGTAAACACTGGGTTAAAAAAAATCATTTTTTCCTCATCCCATAATATACGTAATACATCTATTAAATTATAAATGATTGGTTTAATTATTTCTATGTATGTGCTGTGCATCCCCCACAACAGGTATGACAGCTAATTCTATCATTTGTAACTGATTCCAGGCTCCTTTGCCAAGCAGTCATTGACCTTGTCTGTTCCTGTGCTGTTTATCCTTGCAGAACACAGTTGGAGTATGTGTCTACTCCTTCAGATAACCCTATATATCACAGAGATCAGCTTTTTCTCTACCCTTCTATCATATAACCCTACATATCACAGAAGCTCAGTACCTCTCCTCCTATCATTATTAACCTATATATCTCAGAGCTTCAGCTCCTCTCTATATATAAACCCTATATATCAACAGAGCTCAGCTCCTCTCTCTATCATATACATCCTTTATATTCACAGAGCTCAGCCCTCTCCTCTATCCTATAACCCTATATTACAGAGCTCAGCTCCTCTCTATCATATAACCCTATATATCACAGGCTAAGCTCCTTCCTCTTTCATAATAAACCCTATATATCACAAAGCTTCGGCTCCTATACTCGATCATATAACCCCTATTTATCCACAGAGCTCAGCATTTCTCCTCTTTCAATTTAATCCTAGTATATACAGAAGCTCAAGCTCCTCTACTCTATCATTTAACCCTATATATAGCCAGAGCTCAGTCTCTCTTCCTATGTCATATGACATCCTATATTTAACAAGAGCCTCTGCTCCTCTCCCCTCTATCATATAATCCTTATATATTCACAGAGCTCAGCTCCTCTCTCTTCATATAACCCTATATATTCACAGAGCTCAGCTTCTTCCTTATCATTATATCCTATATATACAGGGGGTTCAGGCTCCTCATCCTCTATCATATAACCCTATATATCGCAGAGCTCACGCTCCTCTCCTCTATCATATAATCCTCTATATATCACAGAGCTCAGCTCTCTCCTCCCTTACTCTATCCATATAACCCTATTAAATCCACAGATCTAGCTTCCTCTCCTATATGCATTTAATCCTTTTATATCAGAGCTCAGCTCCTCTCCTCATATCATATAAATATATATATCACCCAGAGCTCTACGATCCTCTCCTCTATCATTATAACCCTATTATCACAGAGCCTCAGCTTCTCTCTTTATCATATAACCCTATATTATCACAGAGCTCAGCTCCTCTCCTCTATCATATAACCCTATAAATCACAGTGCTCGCTCCTCTCCCTATTATCATAATAACCCTCTATATACACAAGGCCTCAGCTTCTCTCTCTATCACTATGAATCATATATTATCCACGAGAACTCAGCTCTACTATCATTATATCCCTAATATATCACAGAGCTCAGCTTCCTCTATCATATAACCCTTATATCCCAGAGCTCAGCTCCTCTTTCATTTAACCTATATATCCCAAGAGCTCAGCTCCTTCCTATCATATAACCCTATGTATCAAGAGCTCAGGATCATCGTATATAACCTATATATCACAGAGCTAGCTCCTCATCCTCTATCATTTAACCCCTATATATACAAGGAGCTCAGCTCCTTCCTCATATCATATAACCTATATATCACAGAGCTCAGCTTCTATCCTCTATCATATAAACCCTATATATCACAGAGCCTCAGGCTCTCTCCTCTGATATATAACCTATCATTTCACAAGAGCTCGCTTCTCTCTCCATCATATAAGCCCTATAGATCACCAGAGCTCAGGCTCCTCTCCTCTATCATATAACCCTATTATATCACAGTGCTCAAGACTCACTCTCATTCTATCTTATATAACACTATATTTCACAGAGCTAGCTCCTCTCCCTCTATCATCTACTCTTAGTATATCAACACGAGCTCAGCCTCTATCACCTCACTATCATATAAACCATATTTATCACAGAGATCCCTTCTCTCCTCTATCATATACCATATCATATCCACAGAGCTCTGACTTCCTTCTTTTTCCCATCTTTCATATAACCCTATATATCACAGTCTATCATATAACCCTATATATCACGAGCTCAAGCTTCTCTCCTCTATAATATTAACCTATATATCACAAGGCTCAGCTCATCTCCTCTATTATATAACCCTATATATCACAGAGTACTCTGCTCACTATCCATATAACCCTATATTTCACAGAGCCTCAGCTTCTCTCCTCTATCATATATCCCTATATATCAAGAGCTCAAGCTCCTCTCCTACTACCATTTAACCCTATATATCATGGAGCTCAGCTTCTCTCTCTATCATATAACCCTTAAATATACAGGGCCTCTGCTCCTCTCCTCATATCATATAACCATACTATATCACAGCAGCTCTGTCTATCCTCTATCTTATAATCCTCTCCTATATTCACATAGCTCAGCATCTCTCCTGCTATCATATAATAACACCCATCCCCCCCTCCTAATAGCAACAGCTCAGCTTCTCTCCTCATATCATATAATCCTATATTATCACAGAGTATCAGCTCCTCTCCTCTTTCATGTTTACCTTATATATCCCCAGAGCTAGCTTCTATCCTCCTCCTATCAGTATAACCTAATATATCTCAGGAGACTCAGCTCCTATCCTACTATCATATAAACCTATTATATCACCAGAGCTCAGTACTATCTCTCCTCTATGATCATATTAACCCATAGATATCACACAGCTCAGTTCTCTCCTCTATCAGTATAACCCTATTATCACAGTGCTCAGCTCCCTTCCTCTATCATATAACCCTATTTCATCACAGAGCTACTGGCATTGCTGCTCCTATCATATAAAACTTATATATCACAGAGCTCAGCTCTCCACTATATCATATATCCCTATATTTCACAGAGCCTCATGCTCTCTCCTCTACACATATAATTCCTATATATCATGGAGCTCAGGCTTCTCTCTCTCCTATCATATAACCTATATATCACAGAGATCAGGCTCCTCTCCTCTTTCATATAACCCTATATTTACTGAGCTCAGCTTCTACATCCTCATATTCATATACATCCTATATATCACAGAGCTCAGCTCCTCTTCCTCTATCATATAACCCTATATTATAACAGAGCTCAGCTCCTCTCCTATATCATATTACCCTATATACATAGTTCTGCCAACTTTTTGAAAATAGAAAAGGGGAGACTAAGTGGGCGTGCGCTTAGCGCGACCTGGCAAAAAGTTGCATGGACACACCCTTCTTTTTGGTGTGAACATGCCCTCAAAAGCCACACCCACTCCGCCTAACTGCATAATGGCTTGGAAGAAAGCAGGTAGATGCATTTAGCAAGGTCAGTTAGCCCCATTCCCATCCCCTCATAACATGTAGTGCCTCCCTTACAGGCAGGTAGATGCCCCTTGTGGCCCAGGTAGTTGCCCCCTTTGTAGGTCAGGCTAGTTGCCCCCGTTAGAAAGCCAGGTAGTTGCCCCCATTTAGTAGCCAGGTAGGTGTTGCCCCCTTAGAAGCCAGGTAGTAATTGCCCACCTTTAGAAAACCAGGTAGTTGTTGCCACCTTTTAGATGCCAGGTAGTTGCCCCCTTTTTAGTAGCAGTAGGTAGTTGCCCCCTTTAGAAGCTGGTAGGTATAGTATCCCCTTTGGAGCCAGGGTTGGTTGTTGCCCATTTAGTAGCCCAGGTAGGTAGTGCCCCCTTTAGATGCCAGGTTGAGTTATGTAAGTAGTGCCCCCTTTGTAGCCAGGTAGCGTAGTTCGCCCCCTTTACTAGACAGGTAGGTAGTGCCCCATTAGAAGCCAGGTAGTGCCCCTTTAGAAGCCAGGGTAGTGCCCCTTATAGTCAGCAGGGTAGTGCTCCCTTTAGTAGCCGGTAGTTTCCCCTTTGAGCTAGCCAGGTAGGTAGTTGCCCCCTTTTGATAGCACGGGTAGTGCCCCCCATGTAGCTAATTAAAATAAATAATATAATCCCCACTTACACAACTCCCAGGCCTCCTGAGCTCCGCGACATCTCCGATCTCTCCTTCAGCGACGGCAGGGGTTGTGATTGCAGAGGAGCGTCAATCCCCCTGCGCTGCTGATCATGTATGTACACGCGCACACCGGCGCCGGACACTACAGGCGGGAGGAGGAGCGATCCCTCCTGCCTCTCCCTTCTCAGCGTAGACTAACGGTGAGCGGTGAATGCCGGGCGCACGCGGACGCTTCACCGACTGTGGAGCGATCCCGGCGATGCATAGAGTAGCGCACAGCGATACTCTTGCGCCGCTATGGTAATCGCTTCGGTATTTAAAGGCCCCCCGCTGCCTGGCTTGGCACAGCGGTGCAGGATTGCCAACTCTGAACCGAAGAGGGCGGGGGGGGACACCAATTAGCAGGACCCCCCCGCCAAAAAGCGGGAGAGTTGGCAATGTATGCCTATATATCACAGAGATCTGCTTCTCTTTCCTCAATATAACCCTATAGTATCTCTGTGTAAGTTTAATCTCCTCTTAATTATATAACCCTGTATAAACTCAGAGCTCAGGCTATCTCCTCATCATATAACCTATTATATCACAGAGCTCTGCTCTCTCCCACTATAAGTATAACCGTATATATCCAGACGCTCGGCTCCTCTCCGATATTCATATAACTATATTTCACAGATACTCAATTACTCTATCATATAATTCCTGATATATTACAGAGACTCAGACTCTCTCCTCTATCTTATAAACCTATATATCACAGAGCTCAGCTACTTTCCTCCGATCATATAACCCTATATATCACAAGTGCTCAGCTTCTCTCCTCCATTATATACCCTATATTATCACGAGTGCTCGCCTCTCTCCACTCTTTCATATAACTTATATATAACAGATGCTCAGCTTATACGTCTACACTCAATCATATAATCCATTATATCACATATGTGCTCATTGGTACTCTCGATTCTTCCTTTCTATCATATAACTATACTTATCTCAGAGCTTCAGATTCTCTCCTCTATCTATATTCACCCCTACTATATCACAGAGCTCGCTCTCTCCTCTATCTCTATTACCCCTAGATAGTTTCTCTCAGAGCTTCAAGCTCTGCTCTATATATCAGATAACCCTAATATATACAGATATCAGCTTACTCTCTCCTATATATAATCGCCTATACTTTCACAGAGATCAGCTCCTATCTCCTCTATCATTTAACACTATTATATAACAGAGGCTCAGCTCCTCTCTCTATCATAAAACCCTATATATCAGAGCTCAGCTTCTCTCCTCTATCATATAAACCCTATTTATCACAGATATCAGCTTCTCTCCTCTATCATTATAACATATATATCACAGAGCTCAGCTCCTTCATTTATTATATACCCTATATATCACTGAGCTCAGCTCTCCTCTCCTCCATCATAATAACCTATAAATCACTGTGGCTCAGCTTCTCTTCCCTATATCATAGAACCCTAATATATCACCTCAAGGCTCAGCTTTTCTCATCCATTAATCTTATAACCCTTTATATCACATGAGCTCAGCTCTGCTACTCTATCATATAACCTATATATCTCAGATCTCAGCTTCTCTCCTCTATCATATAACCCTATTATATCACATGAGCTCAGCTCTACAAATCATATCTACCCTATACATCACAGAGCTCAGCTTCTCCTCATCCCATCATATAACCCTTATTAATCACAGAGCTCAGCCTTCTCTCCCTATGTATCATATAACCCTATATATCACACTGCTTCTGCTTCTCTCCTCTATCATATAACTCTATATATCACAGAGTCAGCTCCTCTATCATATACCCTATTTAGCACAGAGCTCAGCTCCATCTATCCATATAAACCAGCTATATATCACAGAGCTCAGATCCTACCTCCTCTATCATATAACCCTATATCATCACAGAGCTCAAGCATCCTCTATCATATACACATATATTTCACAGAGCGCTGCTTCCTCTCCTCTATATGTAACCCTATCAGGCATCCTTTAAAAATAATAGAAATACTATCTAATCTATAATATATCTATCTATTCATATCTAATCCTATTCTATGCTTAATTCGTATCTATAAATCTATCTATCTTTCTACTCTATCTGTCTGCTCTTGTGCATCTCATCTATATATCATCTATCTTATCTAGTCTATCTATCTATCTATATCATATTATCTTAATTGTATCTTATCATATCTCATATCTATCATCTATCTTATACTATCTATCTATCTATCTATTCTATCTATATATCTATCTCATATATATTATCTATCGTATTCTATCTCATTCCCACTATCTATCTATTCTCATCTATCTATATCTATCTATATATCTAATCTTCTTTACTTTCTATTAACAGCCCTAATCACAACCTTTAGTCCTGTTCTCTCACACCCCTAAAACTTGACATCACCTATATATAAATGTTTGGGACTGAAAAGTGACAAACTATATTTTAGCGCCAATTTAGCTGCAAAAAAATTACAATGAATTAAAAAATTGTGGAAAACAGACTTTTAATTTTTTTCTACGTTTTTCCGTCATATTTTTAAAAAAACAAATGTACCAATTATATAAAAATAAAGCTCATAATGGAGGAAATAAGGAAGGGAGCGAAAATGTGCAGTAGCGGTAGGGAAAGTTTTTTTATTAGATGTTAAATGAGTGTGTATTGAGGTAAAGGTTGGAGGGGGGGCAAGCTAGGAAACTGGGTTTAACCCCCCCCCACCACACCCATCTCCTCTGTTTTTCTTTCCCATGTGCAGTGCGAATGCTTATGATTGTAAGATAATAGGATAACCCTTGCAGGGCACAGGTGTGTGCATTAAGCTAACAGAGGAAGCAGCTGTGTTTAGCTAGAGATGTCCTTAAACTTTGGCATGTTTGTGAACCGGGATTCTGACATAGGAGATGTGAATGGTCGTCGCATAAGGGTTATTATAGTTTTTACAAACAGTTGCTTCGTGCGGAGCTTTTTGAACGTATAGAAAATTAAGAGTGATTGCCCAAAGGGGGTCACCGACCGGGGAGCGAGTCTCAGCTCCGCCATGGACAATCCGCACATCTGGTCTCGTCCACCGTAGACTCGTCCAATGGCGCGCTAAGAAGCTGATGGAGTGAAAAAAAACTCGAGTTAAAAATTTGCAAATTTTCTCACACAGGAGCTATTAATATATAACGTTCCCATAGATGAAAAGGGGAAGAAAATAAATGAGTGTTGATTCAAGTAGTAAATCCAAGTCAATATGTAACTGGTGTTTCTATGTAAAGCTAGAAGATTCATACTGAGGTGTTATCAATATTGTAGATCAGTGGTGGTCTGATTCCCAGGATCAGCCAGTTGAAAGGGCTTCTGTGCTCCTGTGATCGCTGCAGCCTCTGCAATGTCTACAGGTGCCTCTACTCATAATTACTCATGTATAGTAGCAGCCAGGTATACATCGGTATAAGATTAGTGGGGCTCTAGCTCCTGGAGCCTCTACTAATCATCTGATAGTGTAACAAGGCTCCTGTGATCGCTGCAGCCTCTGCAATGTCACAGTTGCCTCTACTCATAATTACTGTACTTATAGTAGCAGCAAGGTATAAATCGGTATAAGATTAGTGGGGCTCTAGCTCCTGGAGCCTCTACTAATCATCTGATAGTGTAACAAGGCTCCTGTGATCGCTGCAGCCTCTGCAATGTCTACAGGTGCCTCTACTCATAATTACTGTACTTATAGTAGCAGCAAGGTATAAATCGGTATAAGATTAGTGGGGCTCTAGGCAGCCTGGTAGCCTCCTACCTAATCATTGATAGGTGTAACATGCTCCTGTGATCGCTGCAGCCTCTGCAATGTCTACAGGTGCCTCTACTCATAATTACTCATGTATAGTAGCAGCCAGGTATACATCTGTTTAAGATTAGTGGGGCTCTAGCTGCCTGGGCCTCTATCATAATCATCTGATAGTGTAAACAAGTCCTGTGATCGACTGCAGACTCTGCAATGTCAAAGTGGCCTTACTTATTTTTACTGTACTTTATATAGCAGCAAGGTATAATTCGGTATAAGGATTAGTGGGCTCTTGATCACTGGGGAGGCCTCTACTATTATTCCTGATAGTGTAACAAGGCTCCTGTGATCGCTGCAGCCTCTGCAATGTCTACAGGTGCCTCTACTCATAATTACTCATGTATAGTAGCAGCCAGGTATACATCAGTTTAAGATTAGTGGGGCTCTAGCTCCTGGGGCCTCTACTAATCATCTGATAGTGTAACAAGGCTCCTGTGATCGCTGCAGCCTCTGCAATGTCACAGGTGCCTCTACTTATAATTACTGTACTTATAATAGCAGCAAGGTATAAATCGGTATAAGATTAGTGGGGCTCTGACTCCTGGAACCTCTCCTGATCTTCTAAAGGTATAACAGGGTTCATGTGATCACTGCAGCCTCTTCAATGCTCTACTACGGTGCATATACTCATAATTTCTGTAATTATAACACCAATCCAGACTACACCCCCGATAAGATTAGTGTGATTCTGGACTCCTGGGACCTCACTGATCATCTGAAGAGTCGTAAACGGGTTCATGTGATCACTGCAGCCTCTTCAATATCTACAAGTGATCATACTAATAATTACTGTACTTATAATAGCAGAAACGTATACATCCGTATAAGATTAGTGAGGCTCTGACTCCTGAAACCTCAGTTGATCATCAGAAGGTGTAATAGGGCTCATGTGATCGCTGCAGCCATTTCCAATATCTACAGTGTGATCCATACTATATAATGACTCACTTATAGTAGCAGCAAGGTAGATATCAGTATAAGAGTAGTGGGGCTCTCGCTCCTGGAACCTCTGCTGATCATCTGGTTCTAGTGATGCACCGCAGCACTTCTTCAGTATCTGCAGGTGCTCATACTCATAATTACTCACTTATAGTAGCTGCAAGGTATACATCAGTATAAGATTAGTGGGGCTCTGACTCCTGGAACCTCTCCTGATCTTCTCGAATGGTGTAAAGCGGTTTCATGTGATCGCATCGCCCTATTCCAATGTTCAAGTGCTCATACTAATAATTACTGTACTTATAATAGCAGAAACGTATACATCAGTATAAGATTAGTGGGGCTTTTACTCCTGGAACCTGCGTTAATCATCATAAGGTGTGACGCAGTCATGTGATCGCTGCAACCTCTTCAATGTCTACACGTGGTCATATTCATAATTACTTATAGTATCAGCAAGGTATACATCAGTATAAGATTAGTGGGGTTCTGACTCCTGGAACCTCCACTAGTCATCTGATAGTGTAATGGTGCTCATGTGATCGCTGCAGCCTCTTCAATGTTTACAGGGGACTATCATACATAAAAATATTGTGTTTTTGGTAGACTGAAAGGGTAGACCATAAATATAAGAGTACAGACAGAGGTTTGGTACTACCTCATGAAACTCTCAAGCTGATAATCTAGTATAGTGGAACGGAGCTCAATGTTGATCGCTGCAGCCTCTTCAATGTTTACATGGGTCTTATGATTCTTAATAACTGTGACCTTATAATGAGCACAGAGGTATTACATCATCATTATAAGATTAGTGGGATTCTGACTCCTGGAACCTCTGCTGGTCATCTGATACTGTAATGGCGCTCATGTGATCGCTGCAGCCTCTTCAATGTTTAAATCAGCTTATACTCAAAATCACTGTACTTTTAATAGCAGTAAGGTATGCATTAGTATAAGATTAGTGCGGCTCTGGCTCTCGGAACTCTCACTTATCCATCTCAAAATGTTAACGGGGACTCATGTGATCGCTGACTTGCCTCTTCACAATTGTTATGCTTTTGGGCTAATATTCAAAATCAAATGGACTTATAATAGCTTGCAAGGTATTCATAATTATAAATTTAGTGGGATTTGACTCGGAGAACATTGCTGGTCATCTGATACTGTAATGGCGCTCATGTGATCGCTGCAGCCCCTTCAATGTTTACATGGGCTTATATTCAAAATTCTTGGACTTATAATAGCAGACACGTATACATCAGTATAAGATTAGTGGGGTTCTGACTCCTGGAACCTCCACTTATTATCTGAAGGTGTAACGGTGGTCATGTATTCGCTGCAGCCTCTTCAATGTTTACAAGGGCTCACAATCAACATCATTGTACTTTTGGTATATATCAGCATAAGATTAGTGGAGGTCTGAGTCCCGCAACCTCCGCTGATCATCTGATACTGTAACGGCGCTCATGTGATCGCTGCAGCCTCTTCAATGTTTACATGAGCTCATACTCAAAATACTGTACTTCTGGTAGTTGCGAGGTATAAATCCTTATAAGATTAGTGGAGGTTTGACTCCTGAAACCGCCACTGATCATCTGAAGGTGTAACGGCGCTCATGTGATCGCTGCAGCCTCTTCAATGTTTACATGAGCTTATACTCAAAAACACTGTACTTATCGTAGCAGCAAGGTATACATCATTATAAGATTAGTGGAGGTTTGACTCCTGAAACCGCCACTGATCTTCTGAAGGTGTAACAGGGCTCATGTGATCGCGGCAGCCTCTTCAATGTTTACACCGGCTTATACTTGTAATCACTGTAGTTTTAGGTGTTATCTCCATAGTAAAGGACATGAATATTATTGTAGATCAGTGGTGGGCTGACTCCCGGATCCCCACTGATAAAACTGTTTGTAAGGGGCCACGTGCCAGTAGCCGTCTTTAACACAGCTTTTTGGGCACCCCGGGTTAACACTGCCGGTGGGCCATGCCCATATACATTATAGATCACACTAGGCACTCGCTCTAGCCACAACCCTCATAGGTACATCTCATATTATCGACGACCACTTATGTTTGGGAACTGCCACGCCTGCAGCTAGAGGACTAATGGCAGGACGCCAGGGGCCTTCGGCTCCCTTCTCCACTCCATACGGGTCTTTTTAACTGTCTTTCACACACCTAAAAACACGATAAACAGTTATATAAGCAAATGCCCAACCAAGGCGATGGCTCAGGTATGTTTACTTGTATCCTGGGGATCAGCATTACCTCACCTGGGGTCCCTATTATTCGTGGCGGAAACCGGGCAAGAGTATCCATGAAAAGATGGCCCTGCACTGTGCTCCTGTGATCGCTGCAGCTGCTTCAGTGTTTATATGGGCTTATACTTGTAAATATTATACATTTGGTAGTAGCAGGGCATAAATCTGTATAAGATTCCAAAGGGCCAGTACATTAGAACTCGCAGAAATTGCTCATCTTTACAGCTATACAAAGAAGAAGCTGACTATCGATTCAAACAAGATTTTAGGGAGCGAGGTTTACCCAAAAAAGGTATTTATCTCAGGGCTTTTTACTCATTTGCACGCGATACTGATAGAAATTTATTTATTTCAGGTCATTCGCGTAATAAGAACTGTGAGGTCCCCACAGTATTATTTGGCACCTTTGATCTTGCAGTCTTCGCAGAAATTCGATCTCTTATCAGGAGTTTTTGCTCTTTGCTCACCCCAGGACCTATATTCATTCCCATTTTGTTGATCCAGCACCCCGATATTACATTCAGGAGAGGGAGAATATTGTGGGATCGACTCGTGCATAGTTTATATACCCCTCACGTACCTCCCCTTTTGTGGTTGGACTTACAAAAACAGTTGGGTCTATAGATGTGGAGTTGTTAAACGCATTTGGCTAATTGATGTCTCTAAATCATTCAACATGTATTTTCGAGGGTCGTCCCTTTCAGTTACTTTTATGAAAATTTTGCAAAACGAAAGGTGTCTATTTCGTTTTCCCTGTCCCTGCCCGTCCTGTATGTTGGAAGACAAAGCGTGAACTGAGACGCCGTATTTTTAGAACTTTTTGGCGATATTTAATTTTAACGGGACCTCCGGTCTCACCCAATATGAATACCTTCCCTGTGATAACCCATTTGCTTTATCCTTTTCTGTAATCGAAGGGGCTCCCCATTCCCCCACGTGGGGGGGATTTTGATCGCAAGTATTAAACGGGGAAACCCGTTGGATCTTCAATTTAAATCTTTGAAGCCAAGGGTCTCAATGTTTTTTGTCCTTTGCTCCATTCATTTAGCAAATTGTTCAATTCATAAATTTTTAAAAATTTATGCTATCAGTTTTAAATATGGGGGTTGGTGTGCCATAGTGCTCCTTTATTTTTTGTATTTTTTCCAGTATTTTTCATTTATATTCAATTTAAAAATTCATCTTTTGTATGTTAAATTATTTTTGCTTTATTTAAATTCAGTATAACTACCCCAATATTTTGGTCGTGATTATATTTATGAAATCTACTTTATCTTTGAGTACCTATTGGACCTTCAGTGTGGGACCTTTTACTGGGTCTTTTTTACTAACTTCATTTGGTTAGTTGACATAATACCCTGTTTTTTGGGGTTTTTTTTTTTTTTTTTTTTATATCTATAGTAAAATATATAGGCCTTTGTACTGCCACACGGTTTTTTTTTTTGTTTTTTTTTTTATTTGGATTTAGTTTAATTAGCCATTTTTTCGGTATATTACAGTTGTATATTTTGGAATTATAGTAATTTACATTTTTAGTTTGGATCTTTTTATGGTTTATCAAAAAATTTTAAAAAATGTTTAGCTGCTCAAAAATTTTGCTCTATAGGCTGTTTTTATAATTAAAAAAATATGCTTAGCGCCTTCTTGCCTGTTGTTGTTTATTTTTGTTATTAAAGCCTGGCTCTGTCTGCGTTTTTGCAGTCATTTATGTGCCGTCGGCGTGCTGGATGCGCCGGGTGTGGGCATTGCATCCTGGTTATGTGTTTATTTAAACTGTTTGTTTTTCCCTTCCCGCTACTGCACATGCATGAGGCATTTTGGGGTTTTGCATCCCGGCCCTTTAGTTCAACATCTTTGAAACATGTGTTTTTTTTTTTTTTTTTGGGGGGGTTTGCAAAAAGGGGCTTGTGGTTGTAAAAGGTGCTAATGGCTGTTTACAAATTTGGGTTAATTTGCCTGGCTTATTGGGCTTGTGATTCACGAATAGTTACTGTTGGACTGTCTCAGAAATCAGATGGGGGGGATCTGTACATGTTTTCCCCTGGACCCCTTCTATTTCCCGCCCTGTTTTCCATATTAAGGGACGTGAGTTTATTTTTGCATACATTTTTTGATTTTCCTAGATTTTCCGTATTGTTTTTACAAAAGCATTTTTCCCCCGAGAACCCAGTATCTAGGGGGGAAACGCGTTGGAAAATTTTGGGAAAATTTATCGTTATTGATCATCTTCCATGACGCATCATCAATTCTGTTTATTAACTCAAACGTATATTGCTGTTGTTTGTTATTTATCCCCAGCACTTTTTTTGTTTGTGCACTCCATTTGTTTTTATGTGTTTTTCTTTTTTTCATTTAGTGTAGCTAGGGACAGGGTTAATTTTGGTTCCATGTGGGGGGCCCCCTTTTTGGGGCAATTTCCCCCTTTTTTAGGCAGACAGGTCTTTGATAGGGTATATTTGAGGGTGTCTTTTCGTTTTCTTTCTCAATTTATTCTTTTTATTAAAAGTTTTGTTTTTATGTATCTTTATTCTAGGTGTTTACCTGAGTTGTTTTGGTTTAAAATTAGGAGCTTAGCTCCAGCACTTCACTGATAGTGAAAATGTAATGGCGGATGTTTGCTTTCGCCCTTCATGTTTACATGGACTCATACTTGTAATCCTTGTATTTTTAGTGGTCTAGCAAAATTGAGTAGAAAATCCAATTAATCAATTATACAATTTAGTGTATTAAATTTAGAAGACTCAATCAAAGGTGTTATCTCCAGACGAATGGCCATCAACATCATTGTAGGTCGGTGGTGGTCTGACTCCCAGAATCCCCACTGATCAGCTGATTTATGAAGACTCTGTGCTCCTGTGATCACTGCAGCCTCTTCAATGTTTACATGGGCTCATACTCAAAATTACTGTCCTTTTTTGTAGCTGAAAGGTATGAATAGTATAAAAGGTTTGGGGGGCGACTTCTGGGACCTCCTGTTTATCGTAGTAAGGGTCATTGATCGCTGCAGCCTCTTCAATGTTTATAAGTGCTCATTCTCATAATTACTGTACTTTTGGTAGCATCAAGGTATAGATCAGTATAAGATTAGTGCGGGTCTGACTTCTGGCACCGCCACTGATTATCTGTAAGTAATGAGGCTCATGTGATCGCTGCAGCCTCTTCAATATTTACAACGGCTTATACTTGTAATCACTGTATTATTAGTGGTCTAGCATAGTTGAGTAGCAAATCCAAGTAAATATATAACTTGTGTTTACTTTAGAACTGCATTAAATCTAGAAGATTCATAGAGTTGTTATCTCCAGAGGCCTGTAGATTGGTGGTGATCGGATCCCCAGGACCCCCATTGATCAGCTGATTGAAAGGGCCACTCTGTCCGTGATCACCAGCTCTTCAAAGTTTCATTTGGGATACTCAAAAAAGTTCCTTTTAGTTGCAGCAAAGGGTTCAAACAGTTTAAAATTGTAGGAGTTGATTCCCCGGCCCACTGATCAGCTATTAAAAATATAATGGGTTTCCTGGTATGTGATTTTTTTCTGCAGCCCCCTTTTAATGTTTACAAGGGGTATTTTTTAAACCCTATCTAAAGGGGAAACAAGGTATTATCATTTGAGGGGGCCCTAGGATTCGACTCTGGAAGTTCCCTGATATTGAAAATGTAAACAGGGTCATGTGACGCTCCCAGCCTCTTCAATGTCTACAAGTGCTCATACTTCTAATCACTGTACTTTAAGTAGCATCAAGGCATACATCTCTATAACTGAAGGTATTATGGGGCTTATGTGATTACTGCAGCCTCTACAAAAGCTCATACTTCTAATCACTGTACTTTAAGTAGCAGCAAGGTATACACTAGTATAAGATTAGTGGGGCTCTGACTACCGGCACCTCCACTGATCATATGAAGGTGTAACAGAGTTTATGTGATCGCTGCAGCTCTTCATTGTTACAAGTGCTTTACTTCCAATCACTGTACTTTAAGCAGCAGCAATGTATACATCAGTATAAGATTAGTGTGATTCTTGCTCCTGGAACCTCCACTGTTCATCTGAAGGTGAAACGGGGCTCATGTGATCGCTGCAGCCTCTACAAGTGCTCATACTTCTAATCACCAAACTTTAAGTAGCCGCAAGGTATACATTAGTATAAGATTAGTGGGGCTCTGACTACCGGCACCTACAGTGATCATCTGAAGGTGTTACAGTGCTCATGTGATCACTGCAGCCTATTCAATGTTTACATCAGCTTTATTGTAATCCTGTTACTTTATATAGCATCAAGGTATATCATTAGTAGTCATATGGGGATCTACATCCGGCACTCCACTGATCATCTGGAGATGTAACAGGGCTCATGTGATCGCTGCAGCCTCTTCAATATTTACAACGGCTTATACTTGTAATCACTGTACTTTAAGTAGAACAAAGTATACATCTATATTAGTGAGTCGACTACCAGCACTCTAATCTGAAGGTGTAAGGGGTTATGTGATTCGCTGCAGCCTCTACAAAAGCTCATACTTCTAATCACTGTACTTTAAGTAGCAGCAAGGTATACATTAGTATAAGATTAGTGGCGGCTCTGACTACCGGCACCTCCACTGATCACTTGAAGGTGTAACAGAGCTTATGTGATCGCTGCAGCCTCTTCATTGTCTACAAGTGCTCATACTTCCAATCATTGTACTTTAAGTAGCAGCAAGATATACATCAGTAAAAGATTAGTGTGATTCTGGCTCCTGGAACCTCCACTGTTCATCTGAAGGTGTAACGGGGCTCATGTGATCGCTGCAGCCTCTACAAGTGCTCACACTTCTAATCACCGTACTTTAAGTAGCCGCAAGGTATACATTAGTATAAGATTAGTGGGGCTCTGTCTACCGGCACCTACAGTGATCATCTGAAGGTGTTACAGTGCTCATGTGATCACTGCAGCCTATTCAATGTTTACATCAGCTTATACTTGTAATCACTGTACTTTAAATAGCATCAAGGTATACATTAGTATAAGATTAGTGGGATCTAACAACCGGCACCTCCACTGATCATTTGAAGATGTAACAGGGCTCATGTGATCGCTGCAGCCTCTTCAATATCTACAAGTGCTCATACTTCTAATCACTGTACTTTAAGTAGCAGCAAGGTATACATCAGTATAAGATTAGTGTGATTCTGACTCCTGGAACCTCCACTGATCATCTGAAGGTGTAACCGGGTTCATGTGATCGCTGCAGCCTCTTCAATGCCTACAAGTGCTCATACTTCTAATCACTGTACTTTAAGTAGAAACAAGGTATACATCTTTATATTAGTGGAAGTCTGACTACCAGCACCTCATCTGAAGGTGTAACGGGGTTCATGTGATCGCTGCAGCCTCTACAAGTGCTCATACTTCTAATCCCTGTTCTTTAAGTAGCAGCAAGGTATACATTAGTATAAGATTAGTGGCGGCTCTGACTACCGGCACCTCCACTGATCATTTGAAGGTGTAACAGGGCTCATGTGATCCCTGCAGCCTCTTCAATGTCTACAAGTGCTCATACTTCTAATCACTGTACTCATGTGATCTCTGCAGCCTCTTCATTGTCTACAAGTACTCATTCTTCCAATCACTGTATTTTAAGTAACAGCAAGGTATACATCAGTATAAGATTAGTGTGATTCTGACTCCTGGAACCTCCGCTGATCATCTGAAGGTGTAACAGGGCTCATGTGATCGCTGCAGCCTTTTCAATATCTACAAGTGCTCATACTTCTAATCACTGTACTTTAAGTAGAAACAAGGTATATATCTCTATAACATTAGTGGAAGTCTGACTACCAGCACCTCCACTGATCATCTGAAGGTGTAACAGGGTTCATGTGATCGCTGCAGCCTCTATAAGTGCTCATACTTCTAATCACTGTACTTTAAGTAGAAACAAGGTATATATCTCTATAACATTAGTGGAAGTCTGACTACCAGCACCTCCACTGATCATCTGAAGGTGTAACAGGGTTCATGTGATCGTTGCAGCCTCTACAAGTGCTCATACTTCTAATCACTGTACTTTAAGTATCAGCAACGTATACATTAGTATAAGATTAGTCGGGCTCTGACTTCCAGCACCTCCACTGATCATCTTAAGGTGGAACAGGGTTCATTTGATCGCTGCAGCCTCTTCAATATCTACAAGTGCTCATACTTCTAATCACCATACTCATGTGATCGCTGCAGCCTCACATCACTCCCACTCAAAAATTTGCATGAAAAAGTTTTTCTTTAATTAACAGGGTTAGTAAGAAAATCCCTTCAGGTGTTTGCATGATGTATTCATATATTTCTCAAAACAATGCATAATTGTGACAGAGAGCCCAACGTTAGTGCCTTTCTGAGTCCTTCTGGAGCACACCTCCATAGATTAAGCCATCAGTATTACTGTCCAAAAATTTCTGATGGGCGAGGTGTGACACATTTATCATTTTTTGACCAGACACTGGTCAAAATAAAAAAGAAAAATTACAACAAAACATAAACTACAAAATATTGTTTCGAAGACCCTTGGCTCCACACATACAGCACATGTATACCTTGCAATAAAACATATCTGGAATTTGCTAGTTATTTTATGTCTTCTGCTATGTTATGTGATCTTCTATGTTTCAGGTGCTCTAACCAGCTGCCATTTCTGACAACCTTAGTCACGGGTGACTTATGAGGGACAAACGATGAAAGAACCCTAAGTAGGTTTTTGGAAAGTGGCATGCACATTCCTGTTGGAAAACCTGTCCTCCTGTCCACAAGGTGTATTTTAAGGACAACAGGAGTGCCATCAATTGGAGCCTTCTCTTGTGATACGTCTCCCGAGGTGCTAATGGCCTCTTGACCTCTTGCTATAGTTCATAGACACTGGGAAATTTAATAAAATGCCAGCATTGTCTTAGTCAGGCATGAAAACACTTGGAAGGACAAGTCATCAACACAAGTGAAAATGTCCAGAGGCTAATCCGTGGGGAGCAAAGCGGCTGAATAGCCATGGACACGTGAGGGAAAGGATCTCACATCCATTGCAATGTGTTCCTCTTTATCTTCTAACTCCTCGCGCCCCACCAACAGGTCATGTTTTCTGGCTTTCCTTAGCATTGCACAGGTGATATCATTATGTTGGTGCATTCTGTGGGAGATCCTGAAAACATGACCTGTTGGTGGGTCTCGAGGACTGGAGTTGAGAAACACTGTTCTAACTTTATGCTTTTATTATATATTTTATATAATAAAAATCTATAATAAAAATACAAAGATTTTTATATTTTTAGCTATACTACTTAATGTAATGACATGAAAGGTAACATTGTGATTGCAGTATACGACCCCTATTCCCAAAAAGTTGGGTTGCAATGCAAAATCTAAAGAAAACAAGTATACAATGATTTTGGAAATCTAATCGTCCAATATTATCCACAACTGGAGTTGAGCCGAACCGTTTGGAAAAGGTAGTTCGGCACGTTTTCCGAACCCGAGCCGAACTGAACCGAATGTGTTGCCGCAAATTCGGCAAAATTCGGGTTCGGCACAGACGTTTGGCGCCATTTTCAGCTGCTTCCTTCAGTTTTGCCGGCCAGCCAATGATATCCTTACATCCTCAGTGGTGACGTTTTTGACCTCACCCCCCCCCCCTCCGTACTCTGCACTGATTGGCTGGTCGCCAAAACTGAACAAAGTAGCTGAAAATGGCGGCAAACACCTGGGCCGAACCCGAGTTTTGCCGAACTTGCGGCAACACATTCGGTTCGGCACGGGTTCGGAAAACATTCCGACTAGCTTTTCCTGACGGATCGGCTCAGCTCTCTTAACAACATAACACAGATTGAAAGGCGAAAGTTAGACTTTTTTTTTCATTTTACTTGAGGGTTGCATTTTGACCCCTTCCTGATAGCTGGTCATAATAATATGACTCTTCGTGTTTTTTCCTCCCCACCTTTCAAGAGCAACAACTTTTTTCTTCCATTTACATAGAAATATGAGGGCGTTTTTTTTTTTGTGGAACAACATGTACTTTTTAATGGTGTCCTTACCCAAAGATCCTCTCTTCACAAGTCTTCTAGCCGCCATGTTATTAGATTAGCACCCCGTGATCTTGCTGCGGGGGTGCCATTTGGAGAGAGAAACGATGTGTGTCAATGTTTCTCATTCATTTTGATGCCATAGCCAAGATTGCCAATGTGTCTAAGTGGTTTAACAGCAGGGAACTGGGCTGGCTCTGTTCCCTGCTGTTACCGGCAGGTGTCAGCTGCATAGGACCTTACTGGAACCAGGACATAGCCATACGTAAGTAAGGGGTTAATGATGTGGCAATTTTCAAATGTTATGTCATATGAAAGCTTTTTTTTAGCAGGATAAGATGTATTTTTAATGATGCTATTGACCTATCATATAGTGACATCCCAAAGTTATAGACTTTTTTTTTTTTTAATTGTAACATGGAGTCCATCTAGGGTACTTGACAACTGGGGGAGCGATTGCTTGTACACTATATATATAATGCAGATGGGTGTACCAATATGGCACTCCAATTACTTCTTAGCTTTGGCAAGAAGTAATAGGAGCTATAACAAAGCAGCTATTGAAGCCGTCATTAGGCTTCTGACTGCCATTGGCTACTAATCAGCACCCTACGATATTATGCACAGCACCATTTCTCACACATTAAGACGCCATGGCCATGATTGCTGCTACATCTAAAAGATTAAACGGCAAGAATCAAAGCTGGTTCCCATCCCTGCTGTTAGCCACGGGCGTCATCCCGGCACCCACCGCCTTTCTTCCGCTACCACTTTGTAAATTACAGCAAAGATCATGTAGGGGGTTAAAAAAAGTTGGGGTGGGGTTAACAAAAAGCCCAAAAAGTAAGTGATACTCATTAAAAACAGCTGAAGGGTCAATTTTCAAGGAAGTCACATGACTGTATGAAGAGAGCTTGTTAGAGAGGCATAGTCTCTCAGAAGCAAAGATGGTCAGAGGTTCACCAATCTGTGAAAAACAATGGGATATGTCAATGGTCTCTTTTGGGAGCTGGTCTAGACAGGAATTAAAGCTCATGCCTGTCATATTTCACTAAATGTTTACAGAATTGAATATTTCAATGGTCTCTGTTGGAGGTTTATGTTGGAAGATTCTCCTGATCTAGATAGGAATGGAACCTCACGACTGACCCCTGAATGACTACACCATGGGATATGTCAATGGTCTCTGTTGGGAGCTTCTCCTGGTCTAAGCAGGAACGGAACCTCATGGCCGACATATCCCACTGAATGCCCATAACATGGGATATGCCAATGGTCTCTGTTGGAGGTCTCTGTTGGAGGTCTTTGTTGGCAGCTGCTATAGACAGGAATGGAACCTCATGGCCGACATATCCCACTGATTGCCTATACCATGGGATATATCAATGGTCTCGGTTGGGAGCTGGTCTAGACAGGAATAGAACCTCCTGTCTGACATATTCCACTGAATGGCTATACCATGGGATATGTCAATGGTCTCTGTTGGAGGTCTCTGTTGGGAGCGTCTCCTGGTCTAGACAGGGAAAGAACCTCATGTCTGACATATTCCAGTGAATGTCTATACCATGTAAATTTTCAATGGTCTCTGTTGGAGGTCTCTGTTGCGAGCTTCTCTTGGTCTACACAGGAATGGAACCTCATGACCAATATATCCCAGTGAATGCCTATACCATGGGATATGTCAATGGTCTATGTTGGAGGTCTCTGTTGGGAGCTTCTCCTGGTCTAGACAGGAATGGAACCTCATGACCGACATATTCCAGTGAATGCTATACCCATGGTGATATTCAATGGTCTTTGTTGGAGGTCTCTGTTGTGAGCTTCTCTTGGTCTACACAGGAATGGAACCTCATGACCGACATATTCCAGTGAATGCCTATACCATGGGATATGTCAATGGTCTCTGTTGGAGGTCTCTGATGGGAACGTCTTCTTGTCTAGATAGGAATGGAACCTCATGACTGACATATCCCACTGAATTCCTATACCATGGGATATTTCAATGGCGTCTGTGGTGGTCTTTGTTGGGGATCTACCTGGCTAGACAGGAATGAACTTCATGACCGACATATTCCAGTGAATGCCTATACCATGGGATATTTCAATGGTTTCTGTTGGAGGTCTCTGTTGGGAGCTTCTTCTGGTCTGAACAGGGATGGAACCTCATGGCTGACATATTCCACTGAATGCCTATACCATGGGATATGTCAATGGTCTCTGTTGGAGGTCTCTGTTGGGAGCTTCTCCTGGTCTAGACAGGAATGGAACCTCATGACCGACATATTCCAGTGAATGCCTATACCATGGGATATGTTCAATGGTTCTGTTGGAGGTCTCTGTTGGGAGCTTCTCCTGGTCCAGACAGGAATGGAACCTCATGACCGACATATTCCAGTGAATGCCTATAACATGGAATATGTCAATGGTCTCTGTTGGAGGTCTCTGTTGGGAGCATCTCCTTGTCTAGACAGGAATGGGACCTCATGACCGACATATCCCACTGAATTCCTATACCATGGGATATTTCAATGTTGTCTGTTGGAGGTCTCTGTTGGGAGCTGGTCTAGACAGGGATGGAACCTCATGTCTGACATATCCCACTGAATGCCTATAACATGTAATTTTTCAAGGTGTCTGTTGGAGGTTTCTGTTGTGAGCTTCTCTTGGTCTACACAGGAATGGAACCTCATGATGACCAATATATCCCAGTGAATGCCTATAACATGGGATATGTCAATGGTCTCTGTTGGAGGTCTCTGATGTAAGCATCTCCTTGTCTATACAGGAATGGGACCTCATGACTGACATATCCCATTGAATGCCTATACCATGGGATATTTCAATGGCGTCTGTTGGTGATCTGTGTTGGGAGCTTCTCCTGGTCTAGACAGGAATGGAACCTCATGACCTACATATCCCACTGAATGCCTATACCATGGGATATGTCAATGGTCTCTGTTGGGAGCTTCTCCTGGTCTAGACAGGGATGGAACCTCATGTTTGACATATCCAACTGGATGCCCATACCATGGGATATGTCAATGGTTTCTGTTGGAGGCTCTGTTGGGAGCTTCTCCTGGTCTAGACAGGAATGGAACCTCATGGCTGACATTTTCCACTGAATGCCCACACCATGGGATATGTCAATGGTCTCTGTTTGGAGCTTCTTCTTGTACGCACTGGATTGATGCCATGGCTGACATATTCCACGATATGCTGGGTTGTATTTCCAGTGGCCATTACCGTGATATGAAGGAGGCCTTAGATACAAAGTAGCATAAAGGAGCACACATAATACTCCTGCATTCAAGCCCTATAACCCAACATTTCAGAATGATCCCTGGTTTGCAGATTTGGGAACCTTATATTAGCTGGGGCTCATACATTCACCCTATGAGCACTCTTTTCCATAAATGGTCCTCCAAATTTTTGTTCCTTTTTTTTTTATCAACATCTCTGCACAATATGATGGAAAACTCTTTCACTTTCTCAAGGTCATGATATCAATCATTAACCATCTTAACTGTTTTACTGGAAATTTCCAGGCTTTTCATGTCCCAGTAACCTCTGCTGAATATTCTCATGCGTCTCAAATTTTCCAATAAGGTTTATTTATTAAGTCGTGAATAATGTATATTTTGTCGTCCAAGCAGCTGAACATTGCTTTTTAGATTATGCCCTATATTATTTTATGCCTGATATAAATGTAATTTTTTAATGCCATTACGTAGAAAAGTTTCTAGTTTCATAGGTGACACTAAATATTTCTCAAAAAATTCTACCAGATTTTCCTTTCAAAATTTTGTACCAGTCCCGGTCCACTGTCACCACTCTGGGCTGTTGTAGTCAAAAATGATCAAAAAAATCAGTCCTAATTTTAACCTTAAAGAGGCTTTCTAGCCAAAATAATTAGAGGTAAATAGATCTTTACTAAATACATTGCTGCTCTGATTTTGCATCCTTTCAGAGTTAGATCAGTTCTTATCTCCTGCTTGTGTAGACAAGTTTCTCTAGGTTACCAGCCCCTTCTCTCTGCTCTCATTGGTTCAACAGCTCTGTCCGACCATGGTGAGTCATTCCCTGCTATTTCTTATCAGTAAAACAGGAGCTTGTTTATTTATGTTACTAACAAGTTTAACTTTTTAGGGCTCTTTAGCCTTCTGCATTACAGTTTACAAACCTACAGCATTCATCTCACTGTAGTCAGCTAGGAATAAATAAGCTGATTTGCCAATCACTACTGTAGATCTACCCACAGCCTTAACAGGAAGTGTGAGCCTGAAGTTATTGAACCCCCCAAAGCCTGAACAGGAAGTAGGAGTCTGAAGCTGTAGAACCACCCTCAGCCTGAAGAGGGAGTGGGAGCCTGAAGCTGTAGAATTGCCCACAGACTGAACAGGAAGTGGGAGCCTGAAGCTGTAGAGCTGCCCACGGCCTGAACAGGAAGTGGCAGCCTGAAGCTGTAGAACCACCCACAGCCTGAACAGGAAGTGGGAGGCTGAAGCTGTAGAGTCACCTTCAGCCTGACCAGGACGTGGGAACCAGAAGCTGTAATACCATCGACAGGCTAACCCAGAAGTGTGAGTTGGAAGGTATAGAAACACCCAGAGTCTTAAAAGGAAATGGGAGCATGAAGCTGTATTTCTGCTCACAGCCTGAACAGGAAGTGTGAGCTTGACACTGTATTGCTCTCCACAGTCTGAACAGGCCGTGGGAGCCTGAAGCTGTAGAACCTACCACATCCTGAAAAGGAAATGTGAGCCTGAAGCTGTAGAACCACCCTCAGCCTGACTAGGTAGTGGGAGCCTTAATCTGTAGAACCGCCCACAGACTGACCAGGAAGTGGGAGCCTAAAACTGGAGAACTGCCCACAGCCTGACCAGGAGGTGGGAGTCTGAAACTGGAGAACCTCCCATAGCCTGATCAGGAAGTGTGAGCCTGAAGCTGTAGAACTGCCCACAGCCTAAACACACAGTGGGAGCCTGAAGGTGTAGAACTGCGCAAAGCCTTAACAGAAGATTTGAGTCTGAAGCTGCTTGTGGCTCTGTGAAACAGCATAGTGAGACATTGGGCTGGAGACAGGCGCAAAGGGCAGCCTGTCTCCTGCCCCATGAAGCCTGTCTCCTACACCCTGCAGACTGTCTCTTACACTCTTCAGCCTGTCTCTGAAGGAGGCAGAAGACAGACTGAGGGGAGAGGAGCAGGAGAAAGGCTTCAAAGGACAACTCCTGTAACCTGTCTCCTGCCACAGGAGGAAGGAAAAAGGCAAGTGCCTCAGGACGCTGGGAGGAGGACAGGAGTAAGGACCGGGTAATACTTACCGACAGGGCAGACAACCTCTTCCCAGGCATTGCACACATCCAGCTAGACTTTGTAGTCTAGCTATGGAGACCGCCGCCGCACAGTGGCCTCTGGAGCAGAGTCCTAAGTTGCTACTGTAGCTCCACTTTTATTAAAGAACCCCCTGGCAGTCAAAAGGTTCTACCGAACCTTCTAGGGAGGAAGTGCGGGAGCGAATCCTTATTTGACTGACCCCTTCTGCCCAGCCCAGGTGGGCTGGCAAGTATGCCTTTATAAGATCTGCTGCTAATGTCTTGGTGTCAGGACTCCTTCAAAGGTCTTGTTGGGTCCATGTCTTGAGGTCAGAACTAGTTTGGCAGCACTTTGGTGGCCTACTCAATAGCCAACGTAGCTCCGACTTTGCGGAATCCTATATATGTGAATCATTGGCAAAACATCCTATTGAATGGGGGTCAACGGTTTGGTTTGGGTCAACTCAATTTATAAAACAGATCTCCCAAGGATGATGTTTTTATCAAAGCCACAAGTCTAAAAAAAAAAAAAAAAGATGTTGCCGAATGTAGATCCACAGACTCGAAGAAGATATCTACGTCTGTTTCTCCATCTACATCTACGTCTTCTGCTCCATCTACATCTACGCCTTCTCCTCCATCTACATCTACGGCTTCTGCTCCATCTACATCTACAGCTTCTGCTCCATCTACATCTACGGCTTCTGCTCCATCTACATCTACGGCTTCTGCTCCATCTACATCTACGGCTTCTGCTCCATCTACATCTACAGCTTCTGCTCCATCTACATCTACGGCCTTTGCTCCATCTACATCTACAGCTTCTGCTCCATCTACATCTACAGCTTCTGCTCCATCTACATCTATGGCTTCTCCTCCATCTACATCTACGGCTTCTCCTCCATCTACATCTATGGCTTCTGCTCCATCTACATCTACAGCTTCTGCTCCATCTACAGCTTCTGCTTCATCTACATCTACGGCTTCTGCTCCATCTACATCTACAGCTTCTCCTCCATCTACATCTATAGCTTCTGCTCCATCTACATCTAAGACTTCTGCTCCATCTACATCGACGGCCTTTGCTCCATCTACATCTACAGCTTCTGCTCCATCTACATATATGGCTTCTGCTCCATCTACATCTACATCTACGGCTTCTGCTCCATTTACATCTACAGCTTCTCCTCCATCTACATCTATAGCTTCCTCTCCATCTACATCTATGACTTCTGCTCCATCTACCTCTACAGCCTTTGCTCCATCTACATCTACAGCTTCTGCTCCATATACATATACGGCTTCTCCTCCATTTACTTCTTCTGCTCCATCTACATATATGGCGTCTGCTCCATCTACATCTACGGCTTCTCCTCCATCTACATCTACGGCTTCTGCTCCATCTACATCTACAGCTTCTCCTCCATCTACATCTATAGCTTCTGCTTCATCTACATCTACGACTTCTGCTCCATCTACATCTACAGCCTTTGCTCCATCTACATCTACAGCTTCTGCTCCATCTACATCTACGGCTTCTGCTCCATCTACATCTACGGCTTCTGCTCCATCTACATCTACAGCTTCTGCTCCATCTACATCTACAGCTTCTGCTCCATCTACATCTACGGCTTCTGCTCCATCTACATCTACGGCTTCTGCTCCATCTACATCTACAGCTTCTGCTCCATCTACATCTACAGCTTCTGCTCCATCTACATCTACGGCTTCTGCTCCATCTACATCTACGGCTTCTGCTCCATCTACATCTACGGCTTCTGCTCCATCTACCTCTACGGCCTTTGCTCCATCTACATCTACATCTTCTGCTCCATCTACATATATGGCTTCTGCTCCATCTACGGCTTCTGCTCCATCTACATCTACGGCCTTTGCTCCATCTACATCTACAGCTTCTGCTCCATCTACATCTACAGCTTCTGCTCCATCTACATCTACGGCCTTTGCTCCATCTACATCTACGGCTTCTGCTCCATCTACATCTACGGCTTCTGCTCCATCTACATCTACAGCCTTTGCTCCATCTACATCTACGGCTTCTGCTCCATCTACATCTATGGCTTCTGCTCCATCTACGTCTACGGCCTTTGCTCCATCTACATCTACGGCCTTTGCTCCATCTACATCTACGGCCTTTGCTCCATCTACATCTACGGCCTTTGCTCCATCTACATCTACGGCTTCTGCTCCATCTACATCTACTGCTTCTGCTCCATCTACTTCTTCTGCTCCATCTACATCTGTGGCCTTTGCTCCATCTACATCTACAGCTTCTGCTCCATCTACATCTGCTGCTTCTCCTCCATCTACATCTACGGTTTCTCCTCCATCTACATCTACGGTTTATGCTCCATCTACATCTACAGAGATATTATTTACAAAAGCTGTAGATGGTGGTTTAACGGCCAATGCTCTTCAGAACCATAATATGTCTAGGGGTTATTTCTGTAGACATAATAAAGCCCCAGATAGAGAGCGCACCAGACCGGCGGCGTTCACCAGAGGATTTGTATTGTTACGGAATTGTTAAGTGTAATTGTGCAAATGTAAACAGGCTCAGGCAGGAATCCTTGACGTACGTTATTGAACTACACAGTTTACTAGATAGCACCCGCATGCCCATCGCACACCTCTGCTTTAGAGAAGATGGAACGCGTCTGCTGGATGTTTTGATTATACAAGTGCCTTTTCTACGGAGATGTTGTGTTTCCATGGAAGTAACGTTGAAAGCAATGGAAATGAAGGCAACAGATATCGATCTGTAATTTATAGAGTTTAAAAAAGGAAGTGGAACGTAGCACGAATGGAGCTTAAACCAGATACATTACACCGAAGGGAAGGTCGTCAATTTCACCAATGTTTGCTTGGATGAACACGTACGAGAAAGTAAGCAAGCCCGCCAAGGCTATGTAGCAAAGTAAGACCGTTCTCAATCATTTTAGAGCTCCTGTAAGCACAAAATGTTATTTTATTTGTGCCGAGTACAATGGAGCCTACAAGTGTAGAAGAGATTCAGCATTGTTCAAAAGTTTTAGGCAGGTGAAGAAAAAAGGCATCACAGTAAGGCAGGGTTCATAATATGTTATTGCCTACTGTCATGGTAAGGAGTAGTGGATCCACTAGACGACCACAAGTGATGGTATAAGCTGCACCAGGGAGCGGAGTCTAAGGAGCCACTGGTTTTCACCAGATCCCGCCGTAAGGGGACTTACTGTGGTGGCGGCTGTGGTGTATCATGGTAACAGACTGGTAGTTGGAAACATGCAAGAAGTTCAGGGCAGGCGGCAAGGTTCGGAGCTGGAAGCAGGAGGGGTCTGGTACACGATAATCACTGGAAACACAGAGGGAAAGCTATCTCGATTAGGCTACGGGCACTATGGATCCGGCAAGGACAGGAGGAAGAGGCAGGGTTAGAAAGGGTCAGTGCCCAGTGATAATGTTGGGGTTTAGGGGTACACCGCGTGACTACTTCTGTCCAAATTGAACACTGATTGCCGGCGTGAAGAAATGACACCAAAACACAGAGAGCTGGTATGACCTCCTCCTCAGTGTGTATACAAGCACAGACTGAATCAGCCTTTATTACAATACAGTGGGTTTTACAAATTGCTTTCAGGGGCGTGGTTACGTTCCTTTGTTTCTTGCATTCATCAGGAATGTGGCACTAGTTGATTGGTTCTCCAGATTTAGCCATGGTTTCGACCCAGGTCCATGCTGCCACATAGTGGGGAGTGGTCCAGGAAGCAGGCGCCATCTTGGAGTATCTCTGCAGTTCAGCTAAGCTTATATATGTGTAATAATGTTTTGCTCCACAAACTTTTTTTGAAAAACTCTAGAAAAATATGTTTACCTTGAAAATAATCAATCACCAATGCCCTAGGGACGCGTACGTGGGCCAGCAGAGACAGAGCAGGGAGCGAGGAGAGGTGAGTAGCTCGGCCGGGAACCTGAACTGCACGTCTGACATGAAGGTCGTCAAGGAGACAGCGCAAGTACGGGTGCGCCCATGAACCCAACATGTGGTTTGCAGGAGCTCTATAACAACTACGTTGCAGATAATTGTCTCGGGGGAAAAGTTACCGCAATGTAGCCCCATAGTAGTGGGCAGAGCAAATGTAGTCCTATGTGAATTAGGTTTACTCTATTTGCCTGTGGTATACAACTTCTCTGTGGGACTCAAAATCAGGGAATACTACACATAGGATTATATTTGTTCTATTCATCTCTATGGGGCAGCAGCTATACCTTTATCCCCGATACCCCAACAGATTCTTGCAACATAGGCAATAACATAGTGTGAACCGAGCCTTACTGTGCCGCTTTATTTTCCTCACCTGCCTAAAACTTTAGCACAATGCTGAATCTCGAAAAATGCTTGTACCTTCCATTGTTCTTGGCACAACTCAAGTAACATTTTGTGATTACAGGAGCTCTAACATTTTTGAGAACTGTCCTACTTTCATGTATAGCCTTTGCAGGCTTGTTTACATTCTGATGTGTTTATCCAAGCAAACAGTGGTGCCATTGATAACGAATGGATATCTGCCTCCAAAAATTAAAGTGTTAATAGTTTAGTTTTTATCACTGAACAAAATGCAATGTGAATGAACAAAAGAGAAATCAAAATTCCATTGATATTTGCTGTGACCACCCATTGCCTTATTTATAGACAGCATTTGAAGCACCTCGGCAGGGAGGTTGTTCCAAACATCTTGAAGAACCATACACAGATATTCTGTGGATATAGATGCTCAGATTCTTCTTCTCAAGTGAAAGAACAAAAGATAAATCTAAATCCAATCAGGGTTTGATGATACCACTTTGTGCCTATTCTTCTTGATATTTGTAGACAGTTATTGAAGGAACTCAGCAGGGAGGCTCTTCCAAACAACATGGAGAATTAAACACAGATCTTCTGTGAATGTAGCTACTCATATCCTTTTGCAAGTTTTTATCAATGAGCAAAATTCAAAGTCAATGAACAAAAGAGAAATCAAAATTCCATTGATATTTCCATTGACCGTCCATTGCCTTATTTGTAGACAATTTTCTAAGCACCTTGGTAGGGAGGTTGTTCCAAACATCTTGAAGAACCATACACGGATATTCTGTGGATATAGATGCTGAGATTCTTCTTCTAAAGTGAAAGAACAAAAGAAAAATCTAAATCCAATCACTATTTGATGATACCACCTTTTGCCTACTCTTTTAGGTACTTGTAGACAGTTTTTAAAGGAACTCAGCCGGGAGGTTCTTCCAAACAACTTGGAGAATAAAACCCATATGTTCTGTGGATGTAGCTGCTCATATCATTTTGCTAGTTTTTATCAATGAACAAAATGCAAAGTGCAAAGTGAATGAACAAAAGAGAAATCAAAATGCCATTGATATTTTCTGTGACCACCCATTGTATGTACAGATCTTAAAGGAACTTGGTAGGGAGGTTCTTCCAAACAACTTGGAAAACTAAGCCTAGACCTTCTGCGGATGTAGCTGCTCAGACCCTTTTGCTAAAGTGAATGAAAAAAAACAACAGAAATTAAATCTAATACATATTGATGATGTGGCCCCACGAAGCCCTGATCTCAACATCTTTCAGTCTGTCTGAGATAATATGAAGAGATAGAAGGATCTGAGCAGCTACATCCACATATCTTTTCCATGATGTTTGGAAGAAACTCCCTGCTGAGTTCCTTCAAAAACTGTGTGGCAGGCAAAGGTAATGAAATAACATAAATAAATAATAATAATAAAAATGAAAGTGAATGAACAAAAGAGAAATCAATATTAAATCAATATTTGATGGTGCTGCACTTTGTCTTTGGGGTCCTGTAAGTGATGATGTGGCCCCCACATAGCCCTAATCTCATCATCTTCCATTCTGACTGGGGTTATATGAAGAAACAGAAAGTTCTGAGCAGTTACATCCAATGAAGACCTGGACTTAATTCTCCAAGATGTTTAGAACAACCTCCCTACCAAGTTCCTTCAAGATCTGTACATAGAAATACCTAGAAGAATTGATGCTATTTTGAAAGCAAAGGTAGTGTTACAATACCGTACAAAAGCTTTAAGCTCCTGTAGAATAAATATTTCAAAGTAAGATACTTCCAAAAATATTAATATTGTTAATATTTTATTTTTATGAAATAACAAAATGCAAAATGAGTGAACAAAGGAGAAATGAAAAATCCAATCCATATTTGGCATAACAAAAAATGAACTATTATAAGTACACGTGCAAACAATTTTTGAATGAACTCAGCAGAAGGTTGTTCCAAACATCTTGGAGAACTATGCCCAGATCTGTGGATGTAGTTGCTCTGATCCTTCTGCTAAAGTGAATGAACACAAGAGAAATCTAAATGCAATCCGTATTTGGTGTAGCCACCCTTTCAATATTCTTCTAGGTACTTGTAGACAGTTTTTGAAGGAACTCAGCAGGGAGGTTGTTCCAAACATTTTGGAGAACCATACAAGGATCTTATGTGGAAATAGATGCTTAGATTCTTCTACTGCAGGGAATGAACATAAGAGAAATCAAATTCCAACCAGTTTTTTGTGGCTACCAATTACCTATTCTTCTAGGTATTTGTATACAGTTTTTGAAGGAACTTGGCAAGGAGGTTGTTCTAAACATCTTGAAGAAGCACGCCCAGATCTTCCATGGATGTAGATGCTCAGATCCTTCTTCTAAAGAGAATGAACACAAGTAAAATCTAAATTCAATCAATATTTTGTGTGACTACCCTTTGTCTATTCTTCTAGGTACTTATAGACAAGTTTTGAAGGAACTCGGCATGGAGGTTGTTCTAAACATCATGGAAACAAATACATGGATACATGGATATTTTTTGGATGTAGATACTCAGATCCTTCTGCTAAAGTGAATGAACACAAGAGAAATCTAAATCCAATCAGTATTCCGTGTGACCACCCTTTGCCTATTCTTCTAAGTAGTTGTAGACAGTTTTTGAGGGAACTTGGCAGGGAGGTTGTTCCAAACATCTTGGAGAAGCAAGCCCAGATCTTCTATGGATGTAGATGCTCAGATCCTACTTCTAAAGTGAATGAACACAAGAAAAATCTAAATTCAATCAGTATTTTGTGTGACTATCCTTTGTCTATTCTTCTAGGTACTTATAGAAAGGTTTTGAAGGAACTCAGCATGGAGGTTGTTCCAAACATCATGGAAATAAATACATGGATATTTTGTGGGTGTAGATACTCAGATCCTTCTGCTAAAGTGAATGAACACAAGAGAAATCTAAATCCAATCAGTATTTTGTGTGACCATCCTTTCTCTATTTTTCTAGGTGCTTATAGACAGGTTTTGAAGGAACCCGGCAGGGAGGTTGTTCCAAACATCATGGGAAGAAATATATGGATCTTTTGTGGATGTTCATACTCAGATCCTTCTGCTAAAGTGAATGAACACACGAGAACTCTAAATCCAATCAGTATTCCATGTGACCACACTTTTGCCTATTCTTCTAAGTAGTTATAGACAGTTTTTGGAGGAACTCGGCAGGGAGGTTATTCCAAACATCATGGAAAGAAATACATGGATCTTTTTTCAATGTAGATACTCAGATCCTTCTGCTAAAGTGAATGAACACAAGAGAAATCTAAATTCAATCAGTATTCCGTGTGACCACCCTTTGCCTATTCTTCTAAGTAGTTGTAGACAGTTTTTGAAGGCACTCGGCAGGGAGGTGTTCCAAACATCTTGGAGAAGCAAGCCCAGATCTTCTATGGATGTAGATGCTCAGATCCTACTTCTAAAGTGAATCAACACAAGAAAAATCTAAATTCAATCAGAATTTTGTGTGACTATCCGTAGTCTATTCTTCTAGGTACTTATAGAAAGGTTTTGAAGGAACTCGGCATGGAGGTTGTTCCAAACATCATGGAAAGAAATATGGATCTTCTGTAGATGTAGCTGCTCAGATGCTTCTGCTAAAGTTAATGAACACAAGAGAAATCTAAATCCAATCAGTATTCCGTGTGACCACCCTTTGACTATTCTTCTAGGTAATTCTAGACAGTTTTTGCAGGAACTCGGCAGGGAGGTTGTTACAAACATCATGGAAAGAAATATGGATCTTCTGTAGATGTAGCTGCTCAGATGCTTCTGCTAAAGTTAATGAACACAAGAGAAATCTAAATCCAATCAGTATTCCGTGTGACCACCCTTTGCCTATTCTTCTAGGTAATTATAGACAGTTTTTGGAGGAACTCGGCAGGGAGGTTGTTCCAACCATCATGGAAAGAAATACATAGATCTTTTGTGGATGTAGTTACTCAGATCCTTCTGCTAAAGTGAATGAAGACAAGAGAAATCTAAATCCAAACAGTATTCCGTGTGACCACCCTTTGTCTATTCTTCTAAGTAGTTGTAGACAGTTTTTGAAGGAACTCGGCAGGGAGGTTGTTCCAAACATCTTGGAGAACTAAACCCAGAGTTTCTGTGGATGTAGTTACTCAGATCCTTCTGTCTCTTCATGTGTTCCCAGACAGAATGGAAGATGATGAGATCAGGGCTCTGAGGGGGCCACATCATCATCTCCAGGTCTCCAAAGGCAAAGGGCGACCATACTATCTATCTGATTTTGATTCCTTTTTGTTCTTTCACTTTGCAATTTGTTCATTGAGAAAAATATACTATTGCAATTTCTATATTCAGAAGCCTCTTACTTTGCAGCATTTTTTCCAGCCCTGCGGGTTTCTGCAATGTCTCAATTTTTAGTCCACATCGGATGTAAATAGTTACGTCCCCTAATTACATCATGCCCGACCCCCAAATACGTCCATCACCGCCTTCCAATTAAAAAAAATTTGTCCCAGCCAATGTATTGTGAGAAGATTCCCACTGGCAACAAAGCTCTTCTGGAAACAATAAGATTAGGAGATGGACCCTGCCCTAAAACAAAGGTAACACGAGCCGCCTCTAGAGAACTATCTTTTGCCCACAATTTGACATGTCAATATCTATTACTAGTGTTGGGGATTTTAGTGATACCTGCCAAAAAAAATGTTAAGGGACATTTCAATCAATCAGAAAGGAGTATTTTTGTTAAAACCCAATTTTGACAATTTTTTTTTTTACATTTTTGGGATTTAAAAAAAAATTTGGGCAGTCCTATGCAATTAAAAAATACACATACAATATTGTCCCTCTCCAGCTGCGAGAGAAAACGTATCTATGGCAGGGCAGACTAATCTCATTTTACTTCAGCTTCTGCCTATCTCTAGATAGGTCTCATTACAAATAGTAGGCAATGACATAATGTTTGCTCTATTGTTCTCTAAACATGGATAGCGAGAGAGAACTTATCTCTGGCAGGGCAGACTAATCTCACTTTATTTCAGCTTCTGAGTATCTCTAGATAGGTCTCATTATAAACAGTAGGTAATTACATAATGTTTATCTATTGTTTTCTAAACATGGATAGCGAGAGAGAACTTATCTATGGCAGGGCATACTAATCTCACTTTACTTCAGCTTCTGCCTATCTCTAGATAGGTTTCATTACAAATAGTAGGTAATGACATAATGTTTGCTCTATTGGATAGATAAGATTATTTTAGATCATGAGCAATGCATGAGAAAAATTAGGGTAATTTATTTCTGGTATTGTGGATGAGGGGGTTTCTAAACCCTTATCAGGCAATTGCTCAGACCAGAAGGACAATCAAGCAACCCTCTCACTGCTGTGCTATCAGAGCTCACAGAAAGGAAGTCAGAAAGAGTATTATACATAGGGGAACTTTAAAAAAAATATATTAAAAAGCCCCATCACTCAATAAAACAAAAATCCCTATCATAATAACACATTGCTTGTTGATATGAAAAATAAAATAAGGTATTGTCCCTTTAAAAGCCAGAAACAGACTCTAACCTTAATGGGAATTTAACTCCAATTTTTACTATTTAAAACCAAATATTGATCCACAGTCTTTTCTGTTTAGCTGTTTTTATTGTCTGATTGTAGATTTTTTAATTTTGCGACATTTATAGGATCCGGGGGCGACCATCTTTTCTAAGCTGCTTTTAGCAGCACTTAGAGGAAGGTTGTACAACAGCTTCATGGACATAGGAGTCTGTGAACAGGAAAAGACCCATTAACTTCTATAGGAGAGTATTGGGGCATGCTCCGTGACCTGGAAAGAAGTCAGTGTGCAGGGAGGGGGAGCTGTAGCATCTCTTATAATGAATAATGGATTCTGTGAACAGGAGCAGACCGATTGACTTCTATAGGACAGTGTTGTGGGCATGCTCTGTGACCTGAGAAGAAGTCAGTGTGCAGGGAGGGGGAGAGGGGGAGTTGATTTTTGGGGCCAACCAGTGGAGATGATTCTTGGGGTCCACCAGTAAAATTGATTCTTGGGGCCCATCAGTGGAATTGATTCTTGGGGCCCACCAGTGGAGTTGCTTCTTGTGGCCCACCAGTGTAGGTAATTCCTGATGTCCACCAGTGGAGTTGATTGTTGGGGCCCTGCAGTGGAGTTGATTCTTGGGGCCCACCAGTGGAGTTGATTCTTGGGGACCCATCAGTGGAGCTGATTCTTGGGGCCATCAGTGGAGATGATTCTTGGGGCCCACCAGTGGAGTTGATTCTTTGTGTCCACCAGTGGAGTTTATTCTTGTGGTCCACCAGTGTAGGTAATTCCTGAGGTCCACCAGTGGAGTTGATTGTTGGGGCCCTCCCGTGGAGTTGTTTCTTGGGGCCCACCAGTGAAGTTTCTTCTTGGGGCCACCAGTGGAGTTGATTCTTGGGGACCATCAGTGGAGCTGATTCTTGGGGCCACCAGTGGAGATGATTCTTGGGGCCCACCAGTGGAGTTGATTCTTGGTGTCCACCAGTGGAGTTTATTCTTGGGGCCACCAGTGGAGCTGATTATTGGGGCCCATCAGTGGGGCTTATTCTTGGAGCCAACCAGTATAATTGATTCTTGAGGCCACCAATGGAGTTGTTTCTTGGAACCCAACAGTGGAATTGATTCTTGGGGCCACCAGTGGAGTTGATTCTTGGGGCCCATTCTACAACTACTATACATACTGCACATGACTTCTGCTTCCCACCTCTTTTTCCTGCCTATCTCCCTGAAAAGCACCTGTGACCTCCTACAGGGGGTTTCCAAACCTGGGACAATACATCTCCATGGTCCTACATTCCCCATCAGACCCCCTATAGGGGAGGAGTGCATGCTTAGCAAAGCCCTCAGTTAACTTTCCTTAATCTCTATTGCTCGCAGGCATTGTTGTCAGTGGGATTAGCTGGAATGACTGCACCGCGCTTATTCCCTTTTTCGCCCCACACTTCACCTTTTGTGGTCGAGGTCTCCAACAAATTTTTTATACAGAAGAGCGGGTGGGGGGGGGGGGGCAACCGGGCCAACCAACCCCCAGGACAAAAGAGCTCGGAGCTAAAGTTAAGTCAACGATTTGGATCTCTTCACGGATTTGACTTTAAAGACGAGTGGAAAACAAAAAAAAAGAGCTGGAAGATTTGGAGGGTTTTTTTTTTGAAGTTTTTTTTGTAAACACTGGAGATGGTACAAAGGCTGCACCTGCGCGGCTTCAATAAATTCTGCACCTGTGCTTTTGTTTGGCTTTCAGTCAGCGGAGTTCCCTGCTCGGCATCGGTCCCCCCCCCCCCAGCTCCCTCCTTCAGACACCCTGCAGACAGATGCAACAATGACTCCTATTCATCTGCACCGCTCCTCTGTGTTCCTGAGGTTACACATTCTCTTCCTGATACTTTGTCTCACTAAAAAACTGTAAAACAAAAGGAGCATCAGCCGGACTCCGGAGGGCGCAACCCCGGCCAACGGGAAAGAGTCCTAAAATCCATGGGTGAAGTCACCGGGATGAAGAAGAGACGTCAGGGCTGCAGCTACTGCGACGCTGCGTAGGGTTCTGCGCGGAATCTTGGCGTCACCCCGTGTGTTACAATGTATATAGGGGATTCCAATTCACCAAATGATGGAATCGGAGTAAACGTTGGTGTCCTTTAGGGCCCCTCACGCTTGGACGCAGTGCAATCACATTATTATGACCACCAGCTGTATACTGTCGAGTCACATTATTATGACCACCAACTCACAAAGCAAAGTCATGGATTTGGAGCAAACGTCATCTCCCTTTAGAACCCCCTCATACTTGTACACTGTGCAGTCACATTATTATGGCCACCAGTTGTATACTGTCGAGTCATATTTTTATGACCACCAAGTGAAGTAATGGATTCAGAGTAAAAATCGGCTCTCTCTAGGGCCCCCTCACACTTGGACGCAGCGCAATCACATTATTATGACCACCAGCTGTACACCGTCGAGTCATATTATTATGACCACCAATTCATAAAGTAATGGATTCAGAGTAACCATTGTCTCCCTTTAGGGCCTCCTTACACATGGAAGCTGTGCAATCACATTATTATGACCACCAGCTGTATACTGTCGAGTCATATTATTATGACCACCAATTCACAAAGTAATGGATTCAGAGTAAGCATTGTCTCCCTTCAGGGCCTCCTTACACATGGAAGCTGTGCAATCACATTATTATGACCACCAGCTGTATACTGTCGAGTCATATTATTATGACCACCAATTCACAAAGTAATGGATTCAGAGTAACCATTGTCTCCCTTTAGGGCCTCCTTACACATGGAAGCTGTGCAATCACATTATTATGACCACCAGCTGTATACTGTCGAGTCATATTATTATGACCACCAATTCACAAAGTAATGGATTCAAAGTAACTATCCTCTCCCTTTAGGGCCTCATTACACATGGAAGCTGTGCAATCACATTATTATGACCACCAGTTCACCAAGCAAAGTAATGGATTCGGTGTAAACGTCATTTCCCTTTAGGCCGTTCTCGCACTTGGAAGCTGTGCAATCACATTATTATGACCACCAACTCACAAAGCAATGGATTCAGAGTAACCGTTATCTCCCTTTAGGTCCTCCTCATACTTGTACACATCACGGTCACATTATTATGACCGCCAACTCAGAAAGCAAAGTAATGGACCCCATGTGTTATATTTTTTATAGGAGATTCCAATTCACAAAGTAATGAATTCAGAGTAACCGTTTGTTCCCTTTAGGGCCTCCTCACGCTTATACGGAGCACAGACACATTATTATGACCACCAACTGTATACTGCTGAGTCACATTATTATGACCACCAATTTATAAAGCAAAGTAATGGATTTGAAGTAACCGTTTGCTCCCTCTAGGGCCCCCTCCCACTTGGACACAGTGCAATCACATTATTATGACCACCAGCTGTACACCACCGAGTCACATTATTATGACTACCAATTCGCAAAGCAAAGTAATGGATTTGGTGTAAACGTCGTCTCACTTTAGGTCACCCTCAAACTTGTACGCATTGAAATCGCATTATTATGACCACCAGCTGTACCACGCTGAGTCACATTATTATTACCACCAATTCACAAAGCAAAGCAATGGATTCAGCGTAACTATCATCTCCTTTTAGGGCCTTCTCATATTTGGAAGCTGTGCAATCACATTACTATGACCACCAGCTGTACACCAATGAGTCATATTATTATGACTACCAATTCACAAAGTATTGGATTCGGAGTAACCGTTGTATCCCTTTAAGTCCTCCTCATACTTGTACGTAACACAGCCACGTTATTGTGACCACCAATTCATCTGCTCTGGGGCCCCATACACAGTAGGGTTAGAAAAGGTGCAGTGACATCCGTCTGCTCCGGGTCCCATACACAGTAGGGTTAGCAGAGGTACAGTGACATCTGTCTGCTCCGGGGCCCCATACACAGTAGGGTTAGCAGAGGTGCAGTGCCATCCGTCTGCTCCATGGTCCCCATACACAGTAGGGTTAGCAGAGGTGGAGTGACATCCGTCTGCTCCGGGACCCCATACACAGTAGGGTTAGCAGAGGTGCAGTGACATCCGTCTTCTCCGGAGCCCTATACACAGTAGGGTTAGCAGAGGTGCAGTGACATCCGTCTGCTCCGGGGCCCCATACACAGTAGGGTTACCAGAGGTACAGTGACATCCATCTGCTCCGGGGCCCCATACACAGTAGGGTTAGGAGAGGTGCAGTGAGATCCGTCTGCTCCGGGGCCCCATACACAGTAGGGTTAGCAGAGGTGCAGTGACATCCGTCTGCTCTGGAGCCCCATACACAATAGGGTTAGCAGAGGTGCAGTGACAGCCGTCTGCTCCGGGGCCCCATACACAGTAGGGTTAGCAGAGGTGCAGTGAGATCCGTCTGCTCCGGGGCCCCATACACAGTAGGGTTAGCAGAGGTGCAGTGACATCCGTCTGCTCCGGGGCCCCATACACAGTAGGGTTAGCAGAGGTGCAGTGATATCCGTCTGCTCTGGGGCCCATACACAGTAGGGTTAGCAGAGGTGCAGTGACATCCGTCTGCTCCGGGGCCCCATACACAGTAGGGTTAGCAGAGGTGCAGTGATATCCGCCTGCTCCGAGGCCCCATACACAGAAGGGTTAGCAGAGGTGCAGTGACATCTGTCTGCTCCGGGGCCCCATACACAGTAGGCTTAGCAGAGGTACAGTGACATCCGTCTGCTCCAGGGCCCCATACACAGTAGGGTTAGCAGAGGTGCAGTGACATCCGTCTGCTCCAGGGCCCCATACACAGTAGGGTTAGCAGAGGTGCAGTGACATCCGTCTGCTCCGGGGGCCCCATACACAGTAGGGTTAGCAGAGGTGAAGTGACATCCGTCTGTTCCATGGTCCCCATACACAGTAGGGTTAGCAAAGGTGCAGTGACATCCGTCTGCTCCGGGGCCCAAAACACAGTAGAGTTAGTAGAGGTGCAGTGACATCCGTCTGTTCCATGGTCCCCATACACAGTAGGGTTAGCAAAGGTGCAGTGACATCCGTCTGCTCCGGGGCCCCATACACAGTAGGGTTAGCAGAGGTGCAGTGACATCCGTCTGCTCCGGGGCCCCATACACAGTAGGGTTAGCAGAGGTGCAGTGATATCCGTCTGCTCCGAGGCCCCATACACAGTAGGGTTAGCAGAGGTGCAGGGACATCTGTCTGCTCCACGCTCCATACACAGTAGGGTTAGCAGAGGTGCAGTGACATCCGTCTGTTCCATGGTCCCCATACACAGTAGGGTTAGCAGAGGTGCACTGACATCCGTCTGTTCCACGCTCCATACACAGTAGGGTTAGCAGAGGTGCAGTGACATCCGTCTGCTCCCGGGCCCCATACAAAGTAGGGTTAGCAGAGGGCAGTGACATCCGTCTGTTCCATGGTCCCCATACACAGTAGGGTTAGCAAAGGTGCAGTGACATCCGTCTGTTCCATGGTCCCCATACACATTAGGGTTAGCAGAGGTGCAGTGACATCCGTCTTCTCCGGGGTCCCATACACAATAGGGTTAGCAGAGGTGCGGTGACATCCATCTGCTCCGGGGCCCCATACACAGTAGGGTTAGCAGAGGTGCACTGACATCCGTCTGCTCCGGGGCCCCATACACAGTAGGGTTAGCAGAGGTGCAGTGACATCCGTCTGCTCCGGGGCCCCATACACAGTAGGGTTAGCAGAGGTGCCATGTCTGTCTGCTCCGGGGCCCCATACACAGTAGGGTTAGCAGAGGTGCAGTGACTTCCGTCTGCTCCGGGCCCATACACAGTAGGGTTAGCATAGGCGCAGTGACATCCGTCTGCTCGGGGGTCCCATACACAGTAGGGTTAGCAGAGGTGCAGTGACATCCGTCTGCTGCGGGGCCCCATACACAGTAGGGTTAGCAGAGGTGCAGTGACATCTGTCTGCTCCGAGGCCCCATACAGAGTAGGGTTAGCAGAGGTACAGTGACATCCGTCTGCTCCGGGGCCCCATACACAGTAGGGTTAGCAGAGGTACAGTGACATCTGTCTGCTCCGGGGCCCCATACACAGTAGGGTTAGCAGAGGTGCAGTGACATCCGTCTGCTCCGGGGCCCCATACACAGTAGGGTTAGCAGAGGTGTGGTATCCAATATGTCAGGTTTTCTTTACTTTTTAGTGTTTTTTCTGCCACCAATAACTTTTTTCTTTTCCCCCTATGGACCTGAGTGACAGCTTGTTCTTTTGCAGTCGGATTTGTACTTTCTATTGGCAAAAGATTGGGATATCCCTTTTAATTCCAATATTTTGGGGACATGAAATGAGCAAAAACCCCACTATGTTACATAGTTACATAGTTAGTTTGTCAGGCCGAAAAAAGACATACGTCCATCCAGTTCAGCCCATTTATTAAAATGTTGCTAAAGTGTTAAAGTGTTGATCCAGAGGAAGACAAAAACCCCCATGAGGTAGAAGCCAATTGATCACGTTAGGGAAAAAATTCCTTCCTGACTCCAATCTGGCAATCGGAATAAATCCCTGGATGTTGACGTTTGGAATTTTTTCCTTCCATACTGTTCAGTGTATGGGATAATAAATATATTTTAATACATCAGACTTTTATGGACACCAATTATGTGTAACAAAGGGGTTGTTTTAAACTTTTAATATTTTTTTATTTTTTTTAATACCTAGACATACAGTCCCCCTAGTGTACTTGACCACTAGTGACCTAAATCGCCTCTACATCTGTCTGAATTGTATAAATCAGGTTTCCGAGTGGTTGCACAATCTTATGTAAATAATGCGGATGGGTGTACCAAGATGGCGGTTTTATTACTTCCTGCCTCAGACAGGAAGTAAGAAAGCATTAACATGGCGGCTATGGAAGCCTTCACTAGGCTTCCAGCTGCCATGGTTACCTTTCAGCACCCCGTAATCTGATCCCAGAGGGGGCACCATCCTCAGTCATTTAGACCCCACTGTGGTGTCTAAACGGCTAAACAGCAGGGATCAGAGCCAGCTCCGTTCCCTTCAGTCAGAGGTGGCTATCAGCTGTAATAATCAGCCAGAGTGCGGTCAACGAGTTAGCCCGCTTTATAGCTCCCTACCGAAAGTAGGCGAGGTATTTTTGTGCTTTTAAATTTTTGACATTTTTGCCAATTTTAATTTTTTCTTTTCCTTTTCATTGATTTCGATTTCAGTTTCCACTTCTTTTCGTTCACCTCTGACACACTCCATCCTTCCTTCACCTTTACAGGGATGTATGCTCCCAGCAAACATCACGGTGTTCAGAAATGCTCAGCATAATATTCCCAACACGACCAAACCTGTTTGTTGGGCCTCGGGCAAATCTCTTTTAATTATAGTCAATACTAATTAACTCTACAGACAAAAAGGAAAAAAAAATATTTTGTAGTAAGAGAAGTTATACGAGACTCTGATGTGATGGTTTCTCCTCGAGATAGTTAACTATGTATGATCAGCGGAGGTCCGGGCTCCCACCGATCTGCTCAGTGATGGTTAGAGCTGAGCCTCAGATTCATGCACTGAACAGCAGACACTTTCTTTTCCCTGTCTGACTTGTGATTGGTTTCCTGATCCTCATGCAGGCTTCTGTTGGTTTCCCGATCTTCCTGCAGCCTGCTTATTGGTTGCCCAATTTTCCCACAGGCTTTCTATTGGTTTCCCAATCTTCATGCAGTCCTACTCTTGGCTTCCCAATCTTCATGCAGGCCTACTCTTGGTTTCCCAATCTTCATACAGGCCTACTCTTGGTTTCCCAATCTTCATGCAGGCCTCCTCTTGGCTTCCCAATTTTCATGCAGGCCAACTCTTGGCTTCTCAATCTTCATGCAGGCCAACTCTTAGCTTCCCAGTCTTCATGCAGGCCTACTCTTGGCTTCCCAATCTTCATGCAGGCCTACTCTTCGTTTCCCAAACTTCATGCAAGCCTACTCTTGGTTTCCCAATCTTCATGCAGGCCTACTCTTGGTTTCCCAATCTTCATGCAGGCCTACTCTTGGTTTCCAGTCTTCATGCAGGCCTATCTTGTTTCCCAATCTTCATGCAGGCCTCTTGGTTCCATTTTCTGCAGGCCTTCTTGTTCCAGTCTTCATGCACACCTACATTGGCTTCCACAATTTTCAGAGGCTTACTTGCTTCCCAATCTTCATGAGGCCTATCTTGGTTTCCTCTTATGCAGGCCTACTTTTGGCTTCTCTATCTTCATGCAGGCCTACTCTTAGCTTCCCGTCTTCATGTGCATACCTTGGTTTCCCCAATCTTCATGCAGGCCTACTCTTGGCTTCCAATCTTCATGCAGGCCTACTCTTGGCTTCCAATCTTAAAGCAGGCCTACTCTTGGCTTCCAATCTTCATGCAGGCCTACTCTTGGTTTCCCAATCTTCATGCAGGCCTACTCTTGGTTTCCCAATCTTCATGCAGGCCTACTCTTGGTTTCCCAATCTTCATGCAGGCCTACTCTTGGTTTCCCAGTCTTCATGCAGGCCTACTCTTGGTTTCCCAATCTTCATGCAGGCTGCTGATTGGTTGCCCAACCTTCATATAGGCTTCCTATTTATTTCCAAATCTTCATGTAGGCATCTGATTGGTTGCCCAATCTTCGTTCAGTCTTCCGAATGGTTTCCCTATCTTCCTGCAGCCTGCTGATTGGTTGCCCAATTTTCACGCACGCTTCCTATTGGTTTCTCAATCTTCATTCAGGCTGCTGATTGGTTGCCCGATTTTTACGCAGGCTTCTATTGCTTTTCCAATCTTTCTACAGGCTTCTTATTGATTTCCCAATCTCCATGAATGCATCTGATTGGTTGTCCAATTTTCGTTCAGTCTTTCAATTGATTTCCCCATCTTTCTGCAGGCTACTTATTGATTGCCCAGGTTTTGCACTGGCTTTTGATTGGTTTGGAGCAGTCTATGTAGGAAGGAGTATAAGGAGCAGTCTATGGCGAAGGGGGTGTAAGGAGCAGCCTATGTAGGATGGGGCATAAGGAGCAGTCTATGGAGAAGGGGGTATAAGGAGCAGCCAATGTAAGGAGCAGTCTCGGGAGGAGGGCACATAAGGAGCATAAGGAACAGTCTTTGGAGGATGAGCATAAGGAGCAGTCTATGGAGCGGGGGGTATAAGGAGCAGTCTATGTAGGAAGGGGCATAAGGAGCAGTCTATGGAGGAGGGAGCATAAGGAACACTCTAAGGAGGAGAGGTGATAATGAGCAGTCTATGTAAGAAGAGACATACGGAGCAGTCTATGGAGAAAGGAGCATAAGGAGCATTCTAGGTATGAAGGGGCAATAGAAGCAGTGTATGGAGGAGGGAGCATAAGGAGCAGTCTATATAGGGAGGGCCATAAGGAGCAGTCAGTGAGACAGAGGGTATAAGGAGCAATTGATGAGAGAGGGGGCATGCGGAGAAGTCTATGGAGGAAAGGGCATAAGAAGCAGTGGAGGAGAAAGAGGGTATAACGAGCAGTCTATGGAGGAGGAGCCAAAATTAGCAGTCAAAAAAACAGAGGGTATAAGAAGCAGTTGATGAGAGAGGGGGCATAAGCAGAAGTCTATGGAGGAGGTGGCATAAGGAGCAGTCTATGGAGAAGGGGATATAAGGAGCAGTCTATGGAGGAGGAGGCATAAGGAGCAGTCTATGGAGAAGGGGATATAAGGAGCAGTCTATGGAGGAGGGGATATAAGAAGCAGTCTATGGAGGAGGGGCATAAAAAGCATTCTATGCAGGAGTGGGCATATGGAGCAGTTGATGAGAGAGGGGACATAAGCAGCAGTCTACAGAGGAGGGGGCATAAGGAGCAGTCTATGGAGGAGGGGCATAAAAAGCATTCTATGCAGGAGGGGACATATGGAGCAGTTGATGAGAGAGGGGACATAAGCAGCAGTCTACAGAGGAGGGGGCATAAGGAGCAGTCTATGGAGGAGGGGGCATAAGGAGCAGTCTATGGAGGATGGAGCATAAGAAGCAGTTGATGAGAAATAGGGTATAATAAGCGGTATATGGAGGAAGTGGCATAAGGAACAGTCTATGGAGGAAAGGTATAAGGAGCAGTCAATGAGAGAGACAGTATGGAGTAGTCAATAACGAGCAGTCTATAGAGAAAGGGGCATAACTAGCAGTCTATGGAAGAGGGGTCATAAGAAGTAGTCTATTGAGGAAGGAGTCATATGAAGCAGTCATTGAGAGAGAGGGTATAAGGAGCAGTCTATGCAGGAAAGGGAATAAGAAGCATTCAATGAGAGAGAGGGTCTCATGAGTAGTGGCTGAGAGATGGGGCATAAGGAGCAGTATACAGAGGAGGGGGCATAAGGGGCAGTCTATGGAGGAGGGAGGATAAGGAGCACTATATGGAGGAAGAGACATAAGAATCAGACTTTGGAGGAGGGTGTATATTGTGCAGCCTAGTCTCTCCTGTCCTGAACATGGAAATAGCAATTTTTTTTAACACTTTTTGGCCAGCAGATCTCCCACCTGTGATGAAATTGTCCCTTTTGTTTTTGCATTTCTTTTGGTGTCTGTGAGCCCCATTTTTTTGCCAATAGCCCCATGGTACATGAATTGTTTTAAACATTATTTCATAGTAGTCAGTGGTGGCAAAACCGCCATATGTAATCTATATAACTGTAAAATACTCAGTGCATCTCAGTTTGGCGCTGATCCGGCACTTTTTAATTTGTGGGTGATGCAGGTTTAAGGGTCAGGCTGTGGTACAAGACAGGGATAGTAAATGGTCTGTGACTTTTTTTCTGTGACTTTTACCTAAGTGTGTTGCCTAAGATTGTAGCACGTATCCATTTGACTGTTGTGGATTTTAAATTTCCCTGCTTCTCCAGCCTTGTTTGGGTGTAATAATGAAGGTGTTGTTCCTCTCCCATAGACTTTAATGGTCATCGGCGATAATCTGTTATCGACTATCGGAAATCGTCTTGATAATTGACTATATCGACTATCGATCCGATGACGATAGTTGACACAATCACTCATCACTAATTATGGGAAGTCTTGCGGGGGCACAGGGGACAGTCTTTGCAATAGAAGGGGGAAACATAGGGAGCAGTGTGTTATAGTGGAAGGAATGCATTTCCAGTTTGTATGAAAGAGATGAAAGACTATGTGATAAGTCTTGAGGGTAGGGCCACCTTTTCCATTGGGCAAACTAGGCAGTTTCCCGGGGGTCCCACAATTATCGGGGCCCCAAATGGTGTATGTATATTCCAGGAATACAAGAAACATACCCTGGATCACTTGGCTTTCCTTAGTTAACGGTTTGTGTGTTTTTAGGATGTGCAAACAGCTAAGAACCATGGTGAAGGAGGGGGCCAAAGGCTCCCTGCCCTGACTAGCAGTCTTGTAGGCTGCAGACTGCTAGTATCCAGACATAAGTGGCATGATAATATGAGTGTGCTTGGGGGGCATGATTCATGGCCTAGTGTAACGTCATGTATGTGGGTAGGGCCCACTGCAGCGCTAAGCCCAGGAGACCATAATTCTGTTAAGACGTATCTGCTTGAGGGGGCATGGAGCACAGTCTCTATAAGAGAACACGGAAACATAGGAAGCAGTCGGTATAAAAGAGATGAGGGATGATGGGATAAGTATAGGGGCCAGTGGATAGTCTCTGGAAGAGAAGAGGAAAACATAGGGGGCAGTCTGTGTTGTAGTGGGGGCAATGGAGGAGCCATCTGTATAAAAGATGAGGGATGATGGGATAAGTATAGGGGCCCAGTGGATAGTCTCTGGAAGAGAAGAGGAAAACATTGGGGGCAGTCTGTGTTATAGTGGGGGCAATGGAGGAGCCATCTGTATAAGAGATGAGGGATGATGGGATAAATATAGGGGCCCAGTGGATAGTCTCTGGAAGAGAAGAGGAAAACATAGGGGGCAGTCTGTGTTAAGGTGGGTGCAATGGGAAGCAATGGGAAACCATGAGAGAACACTTTGCAAATGTGGTGGTGGTGGTGGTGGGAAACCTATGGGGAGCAGATTGTGTGACATAGACTTTCATGGGCAGCAGTCTATGTAGGAGAGATGGGGGACCATAGGATCAGTCAGTCAGCAAGAGAGGGGGCATGGGAAGCAGTTTATAAGAAAGATGAGGTTTAGATAGCAGTCTCTGTAACAATGGGATGTTTATTGAGTCCAACCTTCCTTCTTCCGGGACAATGCTGACACCATAATGGACCCATTGGTCACCAGGTAAGGAAAATTCATCTGGTTTTTCTACCCTAGACCACTAGTTCTTTGCTATAGGTTAAAATGGAAGCTGATATTAACCCTTTCAATGCCCTAAACCTCCCGGATACAGATATTTAATATTCCTCGACCATATATCCCCAGGGATATTACCATAAACCGTCTAAGTTCCTTACCTAAAAATGATGAGTTATTTGCCACTTATTTGGAAGGAACAGTGTCCTGGTTCCTAAGCACCTGGTCCATTAGCTACAAAGGTATAGAGCAGGGGTGTCAAACTCATTTTCACTGTGGGCCACAACAGCATTGTGATTGCCCTCAAAGGGCCATTGGCGGGTGGCTCGGTGCCTTGATAGGGCTGTCAGAGCTGTGCCACCACCTGTGAGTTGCACACCAGCTGTGTCTAAGCTCTCGGGAGCTACATAAAAGAGTGTGGTGGGTCAGATTCGGCCCTCAAATCTTGAGTTTGACACCTGTGGTATAGAGGGAATATTGCAATAATTATTAGGTAAGACTGGGTCCACTTATCATATGGACTTCTGCACAGGTCACACATGCGCCATTAGCCTATGTAGATAACACAATACCTAGAGAAACTCCTTTCCATGTGGATTATTTGTCATCTGCTATAAAAAGACAGTGCGTTGCTCTATTACAGCATTGGCAAGAGCCATACGTGATAATTGCAGGATCAAGAATACAGATCAATTGACAAAACAAAGAGGAAGTAAACACTTGGCCCGGTTCCCTCTACTCCATGGAATCCACCCATAGATCATATAAACTAATCAGATATCAATGAAGTCATGTGAGATTAAAGCGATTCCAGGACTGCTCTCTTACCGTCTCGAGGCCAAGATGTCATTTGGATTAATAGAATTAATACGTCTGTTGCAATTAAATTACAGAACACATCGGGTTCGTTGATGACAGCCCTGACGTGGAGCTTTATCGTCTTCCAGAAATAGAGGAATGTTTAAGTGAAAATTCATAATCTGGTTTATTAAACGTAGAATGTTGATTTCTTAAATTCAAGAAATTAAAGCAAGGTTTCCTCCCTTATTAACAGGGAAAAGTTTGGGTAATAGGATACAAAGAAAATGGGTGCAATTTAGATTGCAGATAGTTTATCAATAAAAAGAGAACGGGGGCTGTTGTGATAATTACTGTCAGAATGGAGTGCCTGGGGCCCACCAGTGGAGATGATTCTTGGGGCCACCAGTGGAGTTGATTTGTGGGCCCACCAGTGGAGTTGATTCTTGTGAGGCCACCAGTGGTGTTGATTCTTGTGGGCCACCCGTGGATTTGATTCTTGGAGGCCACCAGTGCAGTTGATTCTTGGAGGCCACCAGTGGAGATGATTTTTGGGGCCCACCAGTGGAGTTGACTCTTGAGGAGAACCAGTGGAGATGATTCTTGGGCCCATTAGTCTAGTTGATTCATAGAGCCACCAGTGGAGGTGATTCTTGGAGCCCATCAGTGGAGGTGATTCTTGAAGCCCACCAGTGGTGTTGATTCTTAGGGCCCAACAGTGGAGTTGATTCTGGAGCCACCAGTGGAGTTGATTCGTTCGGCTCACTAGTGGAGATGATTCTAGGGCCCACCAGTGGAGTTGATTCTTAGAGCCACCAGTGGAGTTGATTCCTTGGGGCCACCAGTGGAGATGATTCTTGGGCCCACCAGTGGAGTAGATTCCTGGGGACCACCAGTGGAGTTTATTCTTGGGGCTCACACGTGGATTGTTTGGAGTTGGGGATTCTGAGAGCTCCACCAGTTGAGAGTATGATTCTTGGGGCTCACCAGTGGAGTTGATTCTTGGTGCCCACCAGTGGAGTGGATTAGTGAGGCCTCCAGTGGAGTTGATTCTTTGAGCCCACCAGTAGAGTTTATTATTGGGGTCCACCAATGGAGTTCCCACCAACTAATGACTTTAAACAGAAAGAGTAGCCATAACTAAAGGCAGGGATCATTGTTTTATATTTTTGAGACTCTACATAGTAGTTCTAGATAGCAGAAATCCATCAACGTGTTGTTCCCTGCGGGTTAGTAGAAGACTGTTGTACCTGAGTTGCCCTCTCAGTAATGCCCATGGTTTAAGGAGCTCTCACAACCTGATGATCTTACTTACTTAATTCTCTCCAGAATCTCTTGGATATTTTCATTTGCCAATTGGAGATTAGCATGGAGTGGCTACTACTGAGTAAACCCAGTCTGCTGGCTGGCATTCACAACTTTGTTCTGGCCCTGCCAATGTCAACACCAAGGAAAACAGGCACAGGAAATGTGAGTAATTCTTTATGCTAAATGAATATGCTGGATAAATTAAATTTTTTTCTATTATGTCCCAGTGAGATTGAATAAATATTGTTAATTTACCATTGGGGAGCTCTCAAGATCCGCTGTTAGACACAGAGAAAAAAAAAAGTACCTGATAATAAAGATCTAAAAGGCTTCCTTTGAAAGCAATGAGTGATGGAAGTTGGTTGCAGATTCAGTTCTTATCTGGTTGCAGAAGCAAAAATTGTAATAAACATCATAATTTGCCGCAAATAAGGCAGAGAACAACTGTTGTCTATTTTAATAAATAAAAAATAAAGAAAGAAATGAATGAATGAATAAATAATGAATTAATGAATAAATAAGTTATATAAATAATAATAATTATATATATATATTATAATATATATATATATATATATATATATATATATATTATAATAGTCATATATATATATAATATAGTATAATATTATTATATATAAAACATGACAAAAAAGTTGCACCATCGGTAGTCAGGTAAGAAACGTGAACAAAGATATTTATTTGACACATGTTCCAAAAAACGTAGTTTTTTTGGAATATGTGGCAATTAAATACACGTTTTTCACATTTCTTCACCTGACTACTGAGTGCTGCAACTTTTTTGTGTTTTTATATTGAATTCGGCTTCCCTTGCGGGAATCCATTTGTTGCCGGCACCCCGCTGAAAATTTGTGGAGTAGTGCGTGATTTTCATTGTTATTTGATAATTTCTTTATATTATATATAATATATATATAAGTAAATAAGTAGCAATATAGATAGCTAAAAAAGTAATTAAGTCAATAGATAAAAAATAAATAAATAAGTAAATAAATAAAAATAAATTAAATACATAAATTAATAAATAAATACTTAAATAGTCAAACAACAAAATAAAAGAAATCAAAACTGAACAAGTTACTAGATACATAATGAAATGAATCAAAATAAATAAATAAAGTAATTGGAGAAATAATATAAAAAAAAAAATTGAGTAGAGGAAAAGCTAAATGAGTAAATAGATAAATAATGAAATAAATAAATATAAAAGATATAAATAAATAAGTAAATAGATAAATAGTTATATAAATAACTAGAAAAACAATAGAAAAAATTGAATAAATGTTATTAAATAATGAAATGAATAAAAATAAACAAGTAGCGAAAGAATAAAATGTATAAAAATGTATCAATAAATAACTAAACGAGTAAATAGATAAATGAATAATAAAATAAATTAATAATAAATGTATATATATATTACTAATATTAGTAATAAATAAATAATATCTCCAGGTACTTCCCCTCACACAATCTATGCTCCTCACCTTCTCCTCTGCTCTCCTCTTATCAGCTCCTCACACAACCGTCTCCAAGACTTCTCTCGTGCTTCCCCCACACTCTGGAACTCACTGCCCCAACACATCAGACTCTCCCCCTCTCTCACCAGCCTCAAAGGTAACTTGAAAACCCATCTTTTCAGGAGCCTATAACCTAAAATAATCCCGCTGCCCCCACAACCCCCCACAAACATGTCTGCCCCTCACCTTCTGTCTCTTCCCACCTTCCTTGTAGACTGTAAGCCCTGACGGGCAGGGACCTCTCTCCCTCTGTACCAGTTGTTAGTCACTTATTGTCACTTTGTAATTGTTCAACCAATGTTATTTATGTATCACCCTCGAATGTACAGCACTCTGGAACCAAGGGCGCTCTAAAATATAATAATAATAATAATAATAATAATAATAATAATAATAATAATAATAATAATAATAATAAAACAAATGCATACATTAATTGATAAATAAAAACCTTAATAAATACATAACAAAATAAATGAGTTAAAGGGGTTTTGCCAGGAGGAGCCTTATCTGCTAAGAAGCTAATGTAAACAAATCACGGAGCTCAAAGAGAGAGAGAAGCACACAGCCAGAGGCAGAGCTGCATAAGGGATCGTGTGACATGTTCACTGAAATAATCAAACTACAACATTTGGAATCTATATACAAAAGAAAACACCTTTTACCCACAGCAGCTTGAAAGCTCCCTTCATGTTCTCTGTCATCAGATTAAAGCAGGGATTACTCAGATAATCACACTACAAACTAGTTTATTCTGTATACAAAAGAAACATATTGCTACCGGTGCCTGAAAATTCTGCAGCTCAGTCTCATCAGATAAGAAGCTTATCTGTGCAAGCCCTTCCAGCAGCTCTTGTCAGGTCGTATCTAATACAAACTTTGAAGTAACCAAGGGCATGTAAGGAGGCTGTTGCTCTCTCAGACTGCAATTTTTGTAATCACCAATATTTAGAAAAGTGATTAAAAACCCATTTTGGAGGATCCCACGTCAACATTACATCGTGGCAAAAACCCTTTAATAACTGAATAAATGAATAGATACATAGATAAATAAACAATAATATAAATTCATGAACAAATAAGTAGAGAAAATAATAAAATAAATAAATATAAAATATATAAATAATAAGTATATAATATAAATAATAAATATAAACAATTATATAAATAACTAGAAAAACTAAATAAGTCAATAGAAAAATAAATAAATAATGAAATTAATAAAAATAAACAAGTAGAGAAATAATAAAATCTATCAATAAATATCTAAATGAGTGAATAAATAATAAAAATAAATATTAAACAAATTCATAAACTATTTAATAAATAGATACCTTTAGAGATAAATAATAAAATAAACGAATTAATAACTGAATAAGTAAATAAATAATGATAAAATAAATGAACTAGTAACTAAATAAATAATAAAATAAATAAGTTAACAGCTAAAATCGATATAATAAATATAATATATAATTATAATAATAGATATAATAATAAATAATAAATTGCAGTCATTCCCTTTAAGTCCAGGGCTACTGTTCTAAGCTCCTATTTAAATCTGTAACACCAAGAACTGTAAATCATCAAATATTGTATATGGTTGCTTATTCTGAGCAATACAATTCAATGTAGGATAAAGGAAAGCCTATAGGAATTTGCATGGAGGATTTTGTCTGTCTATAACACACACCACCTCTTCTGCAGGTAATCTGTCTTGCCGTGATAGATGTGATTGACAAACTCGTTGTGTCCAGGCATTGCCATGTTAAATAATGACAGCATTGGCAGAACTTGCATTGTTCGCCCCACAGCAGTCCAGAGGTTGTCAGGTCAATTATGCAGCCACTTGACCTGTACTATGTAAATATGGCCCCTAGGGCTATATTACCACCATAGAAGGGGATCTTTGTGCAACCCTACACCACACTGATAATTAGTATTGTAATAATGAATGTACAACCATTTTATTAAAGTCAGAGGTATGTCAGGTAATCCCAGCAATGTGTTTATCACTGAATTCCTGTCTCCTGGCAATGCACGTGGAGGCCAAGAGTTATTAAGTTGATCATGTTGTCTTATATAGTTACTGTTATGAGTAGCATCATCATTGAAGCAGGGGCATATGTAGACTACACAGGGCTCCCTGTGTAGTGCAAGATAGGGTTAGGGTTGATTAAAGAGTTTTATGGGACTGGACAGCACAATGGTTCAGTGCAGCACGGTGGCTCAGTGGTTAGCACAGTGCAGCACGGGGGGCTCAGTGGTCAGAACAGAACAGCACAGTGGCTCAGAGGTTAGCACAGTGCAGCACGGTGGCTCAGAGGTTGCACAGTGAAAGCTTGGGAGGGGTTTTTCGGGTTTTGGGCCAGTACCCCGGGGGGTTTGGTAAAGTGGTTAGCAAGGGCCCTTGCACCAGTGGCTAAGGGGTTTTAGCACATTTGGCCTTGGTTATGGTTTTTGGGCTCTGCATTTTGCACGGCGCAGGTTTGGCTTAGTGGTTTGCCATGGGAAGCTTTGGAGGCCTTAGGGGTTTTAGCACAGTGGGTACGGTTGGTTAGTGGCTTGCACAGGGGCGGGTTATGGGGGCTTGGGGGGTTTAGCAAATTTTGCGGGAGGGTTGGGGGCTTTTAGGGGCCCTTCCCACGGGTTGAAAAACAGGGGGGGGTTTGGGGTTTTTTGCAAGTCCCGGCCCGGGTTTCCCTTGGGTGGTTTTCCCACTTTGCGGGTATGGGGGGCCAAACCCCAAGGCAGTTAGTACTTTTGCAGCCAGTGGGTCAGTGTTTGGGCAAGGGTGCAGCAGGGTTTTTGGGCTTTAGTGGTTTAGTACGTCCCAGCATGGGGGGGCCCTCAGGGGGTTTGCCCCCATTTTGGTTTGGGGTGATTAGTGGATATCACAGGGGTGCACGGTTTTTTCTCAAGGGGGCAGCTTAGTGGCAGTAGGGGGGTCACCCCTTTTTAAGATGGTGTAGACGGGGGCTTAGTCGTTAGCACTGGGAAAAGTATGGTGGCTTTAGGGGTTTTAGAATAGGGGGCACCCCAGGGGGGTTTTGGGGCCCAGAAAGTTATTTCAGTGCATTTAGGGGGGGCCTCGGGTGGTTAGAATATTTGAGCAGGGGGGGCCCAAAGGGGTTTTATTTTACAGTGCGGGAGGTTTGGGCCCTTGGGGATAGTAGGGGAAGCTGTGACTTGCACGTATCAGACTTTCATGGCATTCATTAAATTAGTCTTTTGGTGGGGGGGAAAACCCCTTTCCCCTGGGAAAAATTAAACCCTTTTTGGAGACTCCCCTAAAAACCCTAAATTGGGGGTTTTGTGTTTTGGGTTTTAAAAAAGAAAAAAATCATTTTGGGGGGGACCCCCCCGGGGGGTTTTAAAAACCATTGTAGTGAATGGCCAGGGCCCCATTGGAGCGCCTCTACTGCTCGAATGGGACCCTTTTTGTCGTGTCCAGGGGGAAAGGGGGGCCCCTTAGTTTTTAAAAAAGGGTTATAAATTTGTGCATTCGTTTTAATTTATAAAAAATTCTTTCATTTTTTTTCCGGTTGTCTTAATGCTGTGTCCTTTTTCCCAAATTTTTCCCTTTTTTTTTAGCAAGAGTTTTTAAGAGCTTGAAAGGTGTCTTTGTACCACGGATCAGCTGGGAAACCGGGGCTAATTTTGCTTTGTGAATTAGTAATTTTCCCCCTTTTCATATAAATAAATTTTTAAATAAGCTGTGTTTTTTTTATATGATAAATTTTGGGAAACCTGTGTTTTATTTTGGAGACAAAAAATTCTTACATTTGGGACAGAAAAGGGGGTTAAACCCAGAAATTGAGGGGAAAAGGGGTTTGATGGGACCCCGGACAAAAATGCCCTTTTCAGCCGGTGTTTTTTTTCCCCCAAATTGTGATGTTATGGTTCTGTTACTTTTTTTGGGGTTAGGGTTTGGGGGTTTTTTTTCAGGTTAGATAGGGTTTAATAGTTATGGATTTTTTAAACCCTCTGAAGCGGGGGTTTCAGGCCCACCCGGGGGGGGAAGGAGAAGGGGGGGAAAGCAATCGCTGTGGGGGTTTCTCAAAAATTCAAAATGTATCCAGGTAGTCGAAAGTTTGGGTTAAAATTAAAATGAACCCGGGTTTGGCGGGAAAAGTTTTGGGCCCTGGGTTTGGTGGGGTCCATGATTTAAATTTTTGGGTTTCTTGGGGCCTCCCCTGTGAATTTTGGTTGTTGAGGCCCCCCAAGGGGGGAGATAAATTTTTGGGGGGGCCACCAGTTTTTGGCAGACTCCTTGGGGGGCCCCCCAAGGGGGGAGATGATTCTTGGGGCCACCAGTGGGGGGATGATTTTTGGGGCCCCCCCAGGGAGTTGTTTTTGGGGGGCCCCCAAAGGTGGGGGTTGATTTTGGGGCCCAACCAGTGGAGTTAAATTTTTTGGGGGGGCCAAAGGATTTTGGAGTTTTTTTCTTGGGGGGACCCCCCCGGGGAAAGGTTGATTCTTGGATCCCCAGTGGGGATTTGGGGAATTTTTTTGGGGCCCCCCAAGTGGGGTGATTTATCGGGTAAAAACCACCAAGGAGGTTTTTTTTCTTTGGGCCCACCAGTAGGGGTTCCTGAATTTGTTTTTTTTGGGGCCCCCCCTCCCGGGGGGAGTTGAATTTTGGGGGGGCCCCCCCACCAGGGGAGTGTTCTGGGGGTCCCCCGGTGGATTTTGATTCTTGGGGGAACCCCTTGGGAAAGTTAAATTCTGGGGGGGCCCACCGGGGGTTTGATTCTTTGGACCACCTTTGGAGTGATTCTTGGGACCCACAGTGGGCTGTTTTTTTTGGGACCCCCGGGGGTTTTGATTTTGTGACCCTAGTGGAGTTGGATTTTGGGCTACAAGTGGGTTAATTCCTGGGGCCTTCAGTGGAGGTGATTTTTTTGGGGCCCAAAAGTGGGTTTATTTTTGGGGTTCTATATGAATTTAAATCTTGAGCTCCTTGGAGTTGATTTTGGGGGGACCCCCGGGGAGTTAATTCCTGGGCCCACCGTGGAGTTGTTTCTTGGGGCCCCCCCCCAGTGGAGATGATTCCTGGGGCCACCAGTGGAGTTTTTTTTGGGGGCCCCAGCGTGAAGTTGTTCCCTTTGGAACCCAGTGGGGTTGATTATGGGGGCCCCAAGTTTAAATGATTCCGGGGGTCCCAGTGGGTTGATTCTTGGGCAATCAGTGGAGTTGATTTTGGGGCCCCCCCCCAGTTGAGCTGATTCTTGATGTCCCCGTAGGGTTGTTCCCTGGAGCCCCCAGTGGCTTATTCTTGGGCCCATCAGTAATTGATTCTTTTGGGTTTTTAAGTGTTGTTGATTGGGGGTTGCACAAATGGTATGTTCCTTGAGGTCCCCGTGGGAGTTATTTTGGGGGCTGATTTGCTGCATTTTAAATTTCCCCTTTGCCCTTTCATTTTCACTGGGAGGGCCCCCCACCATGCTGAAGGACCTATTGGGGGTTTCTGCTACTCACCTGTGGACCAGTCTGAGCATGCTGGTGGGTGCAAGGACGCAGTGAGCTTCCTGCTTGGCTTTTTAGGGCTCTTTTTTGCAGGGTAAGCAATGAGTAATGAAAAAGTATCATAGTTAATTTTACTTTGCGGGGACTTTTCACCTTGGGCCCTCCCTATCTCAACATCTACTGAGATAAAACTTTAAAAGGGGATGTTCCTACAGAGATTAGCTTTCAGCTGTGGGGGAAGTTAAATAAAAAACATTTTTTAAACATCCTTTTTTGGGCATGTTAACCCCCCTTAAACAACTGCCCCGCTTTTGGGGGGGGGCGGGGAGGGGGGGTAGGTAAACAATTTTTGGGAGTTGGGGTCAAGAGCCAACGTCTACAGAAGGGAGTGTATTTAAACACTTGTTCACCCTTTTTAAAGTCTTGGGAAAGGTTGGGTTTTAATTTTTTTATCCCTCCCCAAGGTGAGGAGAAGCTGGAATCAATCCTAACGAAAATGGGGGTGGAAAACTTAGGGAAGAAAATTTGGCCCCCAAGAGTTAAAAAAAAAAAAAAAGGAGAGGATAAAATATTTTCCTTTCAATGGCGAACTGAAAAGTTTGGGAAGCTTGAAAGAGGGGCGTAGTATAGGGGGTTTGCGGCGGGGGTAGCAGCTGCTAGGGGCCCTGCACCCTGGGGGGCCCAAAAAACCCCCTTTGACAAGGAGTTTGGAGACGGTGTGTTTACAATTTGAACCCCCAAAACTGCAAAAATGAATTTTGGGCACTGGTATGTTTTTAGCAAATCAAGCATCTGTAAAAATATATATCCATGTATAGAGAGTTGGGTGTTATGTGGGCTGCAATGTCATCAAAAACAGCTTCGGGGTGGGGGGGAAAGAGGGCCCCAGCAATCCAAAATCCCTAACTATTGTGTCTATGGAAAAGGAAATGTTCTAACTAAGGAGTCGTAAGTACAGAGAGTGAGCGGGAAAATGGCGTTACAAGGCAATACAGTGTATATTTAAACATGGTCTGGAATTTGCAGCCAGTGAGAGTTTTCCCCCTCAGCGATGACGTTTTTGTGCTCTGAAAGGTGATTTTGGGTGGCGCCTGGCAGAAAAAAGGGGGGGTTGGATGGGTGCCAAAAGTGCAGAAAGGGGATTGGATGCGCCCAAAAGTGAAAAAAGGTGTTGGATGGGGGCCAAAAAGTGGGGGGGGGGAAAAGGGGATTGGATGGAGAAAAAGGTGCAGAAAAGGGGGTTGGATGGAGCCAAAAAAGGGAGAAAAGGGGATTGGATGGAGCCAAAAATGCAGGAAGGTGATTTGGATGGCGCCAAAAAGTGAGAAAAGGGTGGAAAACGAAACTGAAAATGGGCGTGGAACTAGAACTTAAAATTTACTCGAACGAACAGTAAAATGTTTATTCGGTTCGGGGGTTTCTAAAAATTCGAGAAGTTCTACTAGAACTTAAAAGGAATTTTTCTCAAAAAATTTCTTATTGTTTAACTCACATTTTTTTGGTTTTAAACAATTTTTAAGAATTTTTTTGGTTTATTTTTATTTTTTCATTTTTTTATCACTTTCAATATTTTTATTGATTTTGTCCCGCGTTTTACTTTTGGGCCAAGCCCTTAAGTTGACATCTGGGTTCTGTAGAGAAGATTCTAGTTGTCTGTATCTCGCAAAAAAGAGGGTTAAACTGAAGGTGCACCGGGGAAAAAGATAACACAGGATCCACCGTCCAAAAGGGATAGTACATTACCCTTTCCTCCCTGCACAGTGACTTTTTCCCCAGGTCACAGGGTTGACTAGAAAAATCCTTAGATTCAATGGGACTGGGGGCAGTTTAAAGGGGTTGTCTAACATTGTTCTCTTACTCAGTCCTCGTTTGGTTTTTTTTCAATTCGGGGGGCATGTTTTCAGGCTTCCAATAGGTGAGTAGGGGAAACCAGGTCTGTAGCTATAGGAACCAGTTGGGACAGTTATCAGGAGGTTTAAATAGGTTGTTGCTATGCAACCCTGTGGGATCCTTCGGGGGGGTTGGAAGGTCGTGTATAGAACCAGGCTGGGCCCTTTAGGGGGGTCAACGGGCTGTAGCTATGCACCCGCATGGGAGCCATACGAGAGATAAACCGGTCTGTGTATAGCAACCGTGCGGCAGCTATCAGGGAGTTTGGACAGGTCTGTAGCTATAAACAACCAGCTGGAGCCCCACAGTAGAGATCGGAATGTTGTAGCTTTTGCGACCAGGCTGGGCATCAGTAGAGATCAAAAGGTCTGGTAAAATATAGCGACCCCTGCTGGCCCCTATCGGGGGAGATCACAAGGTCTGTAGCTATAGTGAACCCCGGGGTGATGAAGCCACAAAGGGGGGGTTCTCAGAAAGGTTAGGAAACTGTAATGGACACGTATTTCAAGTGACTTGTTTTTGCAAATTTTTTAAAAATAAAAAAGCAGCAAAACTTTGTAGTGGCGGCCCTTTAAGTTTCCTATGTGCATGAAGCTGCAAGACTTAAGAATTATTAAAAAATATTGAAAGTGATATGAAAAAAAAAAACCCTAAAAAAATATTTTTAACATTTTTAGAACTAGATGGACGACTTGTCTTTTTTATAGCCTTCCAAACTATGAAACTATGAAACATAAAAACAACTTAAACAACGTGTCATCAAAAAATGAGTCAATGTTCACACGGCTTAAAATGGGATGTATTTTAGTCCATAATTCGCGCGAATAATGGCTGGAAAACGTCCCAGTCATTACGGTAATCCACAGTTCTCGTAGAGAACTATGGATTTCGTCTCCTCTCCCCGCTCGGCGAATACGCCGCGGGGGGAGATAGGTGACATGTCATTTACTGGCGGCGTATATGTGCCGCTAGTAATGATAGTCTATGGGCCGGCGAGGTGCCGCCCCCCCCCCCCGCTCCCGCCCCGCCCCCGTCCACACGGCGTAATTGCGGGGCGTAATTAAGCCGTGTGAACCTAGCCTAAGTCCCATTTGTTGTTCGATCAACACTAGTGCAGGTGTCAGAGGTGGGACCCGCACTGATCTGCCATTGAGGGTGTATCCTATCAATATGTTATCAAACTCCCTTTAAGCTTGTCGACCTCCAGTATACGGCAGGAGATACTGTATATATTTCACTTGTTAGGATCACAGTGTGAAATCAGAAAACACTCCAGGTTAAAGGCATCAGGATGAGTGGAATCATTCCGGGCATTGCAGGCATTTTTTGACAAAATGTTGCAATATAAATGAGCGCATTCCTTACTGTTTACCATAGAATGTTACCTTCTGAATAGAAGATCCTAAATGTTTCCAGTGGGAAACGTCAATGTTATGATGTGCGCTCTTATACAAGGAACATTTCAGGATTCCAATCCCACAACCGAGCAACCAGATTATTAATGTTACAACATTGCTACATTAACAATAAATCAACCGGATACAATGTGTTACATCCCCGGCCCAAAAGTAACACTGGTTTATGGGCTCAGAACATTTTCGTAGCATCACCGACCCTCCCATTCAGGTCTCCTGTTCGGGAGAATTTTGCACAGTCGTAAAACAAGGGCATTTTTGCAAATCCTTGCAGGTCACATAGTTACATAGTTAGTACAGTTAAAAAAAAAAGACGTGTCCTCAAGTTAAACCAAGGGTGGGGAAAATGGGGTAAAGGGAGGGAGACGGGTTTTACCCTGCCCTCCCCATGGTGAATGCCTGAAAACCCCCAAAGGGAAGAACAATCTTCTCAGGAGACCCCACTCTGACCCCAGACCGCCCACCAAGGATCCGAATTTTTCTTGGGTAGAAAAATTTAATATTCTTTTGTTTCAGGTGTTTTTTAAGCCTTTTTGTACCCCCATCTGTTCCTGCTGTGACCCTCCCGGGAGGACCCATCTCTGACCCCCAAAACCGCCCCCAGCAAGGGTCCAGAATTTTACAGGCTACGTACGATTAATTTTTAGTTTCGGTAGTTATCTAAGCCTTTTTGTACCTCATTGTTCCTGCGTACAGCTCCGGGGAGACGCCATCTTGAACCCCGAGCCGCCCCCGCCAAGATCCCGAAATTTTACATGGCTGAGTATTAATATTCTTTTGTTTCAGGGGTTATCTAAGCCCCTTTTTGTACCTTATTGTTCCCGCTGTGACCGTCCAGGGGAGCCCATCTCTGACCCCAGAGCGCCCCCCGCCAGGATCCAGAATTTTTCATGGCTAGTTCGATTAAAATTTTTTAGTTTTAGGTGTATCAAACCTTTCTTTAAAACCCCCATTGTTCCCGCTGTGACCAGTCCAGGGAGACCCCATCTCTGACCCCCGGCCGCACCGCCAATCCAGAATTTTTACGGCTACTCGTATTAAAATTCTTTAGTTCAGTTTGTATCTAAGCCCTTTCTTAAAACCCCCACGGGTTTCCCGCTGTGCCGCTCCGGGGGGACCCCAAACTCTGACCCAGAGCCGCACCGCAGATCCCGATTTTACTGGCTAGTACGTATTATATTTTTAGTTTCAGGAGGTTTTTAAGCCTTTTTAAAACCCCCACCGTTTGCTGTGACCAGTCCCGGGGAGAAACCCCTCTCTGCCCGAGCGCCCCACCAGGATCCAGATTTTAAAAGGTACGTACGATTTAAAAATTTTTAGTTTCAGGTAGTTATCTAAGCCTTTTTTGAAACCCTCACCTGTTCCTGCGTGACACTCCTCGGCGGCTATTCCACAGATTTACGTTTCACAGTGAAGAACGCTTTTCTCTTTGGGATTGAAAATCTTTTAAACGAGCCAAAGGTAATGTCCCCCTTTACTTTTGGGGGTCTGAAGGGTGGCCATTTGGTGGGGGTTTTTATGAATAATTTTGTTATTTTAATTTAATTTTTTTATATATATTAAATTTTTTTTTAAAAAAAATTTTAATTTTTATTATTTATTTTAATCATGTCCCCCCTGTTAGGGTCTAAAACCCAACTAAGAGCACGATACTATATGTTTTTACATAGGGGCCCCTTCCGGATGTGCGGGGACTTTGCAAATGGGGGGAAAATTGGGGCCGCAGTGACCTTACCAGAAGTAGTCTATCAGTTCAATGGGCCCAGTGCACCGCTGTGAGTAAGGGTGAAGCCATGGAGCCCCAACGCCTCGTCTCAGGCTGAGAGGCTACTCATTGAAAGACGTTGAAATAAAAAGCTCTACTGCAGGTACTGGAAAGGGTTCGACTGTAGGAGCATAGTGTGTCTGTGTGTGTGAAGATTGGGGAGAGAGTGTGTCAGTAAAGAGTGGAGGGAGCGTGAGTGTGACTGTGAAGAGTGGAGTGAGTGTGACTGTGAAGAGTGGAGAGAGTGTGAGTGTGAAGAGTGGAGTGAGTGGGACTGTGAAGAGTGGAGGGAGTGTGACTGTGAATGAGTGGAGAAGAGTGTGAGACAAGTGTGAAGAGTGGAAACGAGTTTCGCTGACTGTGAAGAGTGGAGGGAGTGTGACTGTGAGAAAAGTGGACGTGTGTGTGAATCTGGTGATAGAGTGGAGAGAGTGTAGGAAAATGTGAGTGCAGTGTGAGTCGATCGAAGAGTGGAAGGTGAGTTTGAGTGTGAGAGTGGGTGGGTCCTGAGCGTTGAGTGTGAAGAGTTGGAGTAGTGTGTGTGAGGGTGTAGAGTGGGGGCGAGCGTGAGTGTGTAGTGGGGGGGGGTGAGCGTGGTGTTGAAGAGGGTGGTTAGGTGGTGTGAGTGTGAAGAGTGGGGGGAGCGTGACTGTGAAGAGTGGGGGGGTGGAGGCGGTGAAAGGTTTGAGTGTGTTGAAGGAGGTGGAAGTGTGTGTTTGGCTGAAGAGTGGAGATGAATGTGTGGAGTGTGACTGCAGTGTGAAGAATGGGGGGGTGTACGAGTTGTGAGGTAGAAGAGTGCGGGCAGTAGGAGTGTGAATGGGGAGGTGGAGGGAGTGTGAGTGTGATTGTGAAGAGTGGAGGGGAGTGTGACTGTGAAGGGTGGTGTGCAGTTGGAGTTGCTGAGGTGTGAGAGAAGTGGGGGGACGTAGGAGTAGTTGAGGTGTGAAAGAGGTGACAGGGATGTCGTGAGTGTGACTGGAGAGTGGAGCGGGAGAGCGTCGAGTATGTGAAGAGTGGAGTGAGTGTGACTGTGAAGAGTGGAGGGAGTGTGAGTGTGACTGTGAAGAGTGGGGGGAGTGTGAGTGTGACTGTGAAGAGTGCAGGGAGTGTGAGTGTGACTGTGAAGAGTGGAGGGAGTGTGAGTGTGAAGAGTGGAGGGAGTGTGACTGTGAAGAGTGGAGTGAGTGTGACTGTGAAGGGTGGGGGAGTGTGACTGTGAAGAGTGGAGAGGAGATTGTGGAGAGTGACGTGTGAAGAGAGCTATTAAGGTGGGGGGAGCGTGAGTGTGAAGAGTGGAGAGAGTGTGAGTGTGACTGAAGAGTGGAGAGAGTGTGAGTGTGACTGTGAACAGTGGAGGGAGTGTGACTGTGAAGAGTGGAGGGGAAGTTGTGAAGTGGATTGTTGAGAGAGTTGAGGGTGTTGTGAGTTGTGATGTGAAGAGTGGACGGAGTTTGACTGTGAGACGTGGGTGGGGAGTGTGAATTATGAAGGTGGAGGGGCGTGTGGAGTTGTAGAGTGTGACTGTGAAGAGTGGAGGGAGTGTGACTGTGAAGAGTGGGGGGAGTGTGAGTGTGACTGTGAAGAGTGGAGTGAGTGTGACTGTGACTGTGAAGAGTGGAGTGAGTGTGACTGTGAAGAGTGGAGGGAGTGTGAGTGTGACTGTGAAGAGTGGAGGGAGTGTGAGTGTGACTGTGAAGAGTGGAGGGAGTGTGAGTGTGACTGTGAAGAGTGGAGGGAGTGTGAATGTGTGAAGAGTGGAGGGAGTGTGAGTGTGACTGTGAAGAGTGGAGGGAGTGTGAGTGTGACTGTGAAGAGTGAGGGGAGTGTGAGTGTGACTGTGAAGAGTGCAGGGAGTGTGAGTGTGACTGTGAAGAGTGGTGTGTGTGAGTGTGACTGTGATGTGTGGGGGGGTGTGCACTGTGTAAGAGATGTGGATGTGAGTTGGACGTTGGGAAGAGGGGAGTGAGAGGAAGTGATGTGAAGAGTGGGGGGGGGGAGATAGTGAGTCAGTTGAGTGTGGAAGAGTGGAGGGCAGGTGTGAGTGGTGAGAGTGGGGGGGGGGGGGCGGGCAAGTGTGACATGTGATAAGAGTGGGAGGGGGAGTTGAGTTTCAGTGTGACTGTGGAGAGAGGAGACCGGAGACTGTGACGGTGTGTGGGACTATGAAGAAAGAGATGCAGGGAGTGTGTGTGGACTCGTTGAAGTGTTGGTGTGTGTGAGTGCATTCGACTGTGAATGGAGTGGAGTGAGTGAAGAGTTGCAGCTGTGAGAGTAGGAGTGAGTGTGACTGTTGCAGAGGACTAGGTGGAGGGGTGTGCTTAGTGAAGAGTGGAGGGTGTGTGACTGTGAAGTGTGGAGGGAGTGAGTGTGACTGTGAAGCGATGGAGGTGTGGTAGTGGTGACTGTGAAGAAGTGGTCGGGAGTGTGGACTGTGAAGAGTGGGGGGGAGTGTGACTGTGAAGGTGGATCACTAGTGGTGATGTGTCGGACTGTGAAGAGTGTGAGGGAGATGATGGGACTAGTGAAGAGGTTGGACGGGTGTATGAGTGTGACTGTGAAGAGTGAAGTGAGTGTTGAGTACTTGTGAATGAGGGATAGTGTGAGTGTGACGCTGAAGAGTGGATGGGGAGCAGTTTGAAGCTTGTGAAGAGTGGAGGGAGTGTGAGTGTGACTGTGAAGAGTGGGGGGAGTGTGAGTGTGACTGTGAAGAGTGGAGTGAGTGTGACTGTGAAGAGTGGAGGGAGTGTGAGTGTGACTGTGAAGAGTGGGAAGGGGCAAGTCGTGAGTGTGGGATCTCGTGGACAGAGTAGGGCGGGAGTCGAGGAAGTGTGACTGTGAAAGGAAGTGGAGGAGAGTGTGACTGTGACTGTGAAGAGTGGAGTGAGTGTGACTGTGAAGAGTGGAGGGAGTGTGAGTGTGACTGTGAGAGTGGAGGGAGTGTGAGTGTGACTGTGAAAGAGTGGAGGGAGTGTGACTATGAAGAGTGAGGGGAGTGTGAGTAAGATGTGTGTGACTGCGGAACGAGTGAAGGGTGGGTGCCGTAGTTGTGAGTGTGACTGTGAAGAGTGGAGTGAGTGTGACTGTGAAGAGTGGAATGAGTGTGACTGTGAAGAGTGGAGGGAGTGTGACTGTGAAGAGTGGAGGGAGTGTGACTGTGCAAGCGTGGATCGTGTGTGTGTGTGTGAGTGTGAAGAGTGGGGTGGGAGTGTGACTGTGAAGAGTGGAGGGAGTGTGACTGTGAAGAGTGGAGGGAGTGTGACTGTGAAGAGTGGACGTGACGAGTGTAGACTGTGTATAGAGTGGAGGGAGTGTGACTGTGAAGAGTGGAGGGAGTGTGAGTGTGACTGTGAAGAGTGGAGGGAGTGTGAGTGTGACTGTGAAGAGTGGAGGGAGTGTGAGTGTGACTGTGAAGAGTGGAGGGAGTGTGAGTGTGACTGTGAAGAGTGGAGTGAGTGTGACTGTGAAGAGTGGAGGGAGTGTGACTGTGAAGAGTGGAGTGAGTGAGAGTGACTGTGAAGCGTGGAGTGAGTGTGACTGTGAAGATCGGAATGGAGTGTGATCGGTGAAGAGTGGAACTGTGAGTGATGAGTGACTGTGAGCTGTGGGAGTGAGTGTGACTGTGAAGAGTGGGGGAGTGTGACTGTGAAGAGTGGAGTGAGTGTGACTGTGAAGAGTGGAGGGTGTGTGCGTGTGACTGTGAAGTGTCGGCAGTGGTGTGACTGTGAAGTGGTGAGGGCGGTGTTTGGACTGTGGAAAAGTGGAGGGTGTATGGGTGTGACTGTGGGAAGATGAGGGAGTGTGAGACTGTGAACGAGTGGAGGGGAGTGTCACTTTGAAGAGTGGACCGGAGAAAGAGCTTGTGACTTGAGAAGAGTGGAGTTGAGTGAAGAACGTGACTTGTGATGCGTGTTGGAGTGAGATTGTGACTGTGAAGAGTGGAGGGAGGTGTGGACTGTGAGAGTGGTTGTGAGTGGGATGTTGGACTTGTGAGCGTTGGAGTGAGTCTTCGGGACTGTTGAAGAGTGGAGGGACGTCGTTGTGACTGTGAAGAGTGGAGTGAGGGTGACTGTGAAGAGTGGGGGGAGTGAGTGTGACTGTGAAGTGAGTGGGCAGTGAGTTGTGATGTGAAAAGAGGTGGGGGGAGTGTGAGCTGTGAAAAGGTGGAGGAGTTGAGTGTGAATGTGAAGACTGGGGGGTGGGATGTGTGACAGTGCAAGAAAGTGGAAGGAGTGTGGTTGTGACTGATGAAGGAGATGGAGGGAGTAGTGTGAGTGTGACTGTGAAGAGTGGAGTGAGTGTGACTGTGAAGAGTGAGGGAGTGTGGCCTGTGAAAGCCTAACGTGGGAGGGAGTATGATGTGACTCTGTGTGTGTGGCAGGGAGTGTGACTGTGAAGAGAGGAGGGTAGTGTGACTGTGAAGAGCTGGAGTGAGGTGGGGACTGTGATTGAGTGGAAGGTGAGTGTGAGTGTGAAGAGTGGCGGGAGTCGTGTATGTGAAGAGTGGGAGTAGTGAGTGTGGGGGGGGATCCGTTTTGGGGGTCGTGGGGCGATAGAGTGGGAGTGGAGGGTTCTGTGAAGTGTGGGGGGAGTGTGAGTGTGAGTGTTGAGAGAGTGGGAGGGAGGGGCTAGTGTTGAGTGTGAAGAGTGGAGGGAGTGTGACTGTGAAGAGTGGGGGGAGTGTGACTGTGAAGAGTTGAGGGAGTGTGAGTGTGACTGTGTCAGGAGTGGAGGGGAGTGTGAACGTGAGAAGAGGGCGGGTAGGTGTGACTGTGAGAGTGGAGGGAGTGTGACTGTGAAGAGTGCATGTGAGTGTGAGTGTGAAGAGTGGGGGGAGGAGCTATGAAGAGTGCCAGTGAGGAGAGTGGTGAACTCGTGAGAGTGTGGATGGGGGAGTGTGACTGTGAAGAGTGGAGGGAGTGTGACGTGGCTGAGCTGTGAAGAGTGTGGAGGGAGTCGTGAGGTGTGACGTGAAGGAGGGAGGAGTAGTGGCGTGTGACTGGAAGAGTGGTGGGGAATGGGAGAAGTGTGACTGTGAAGAGTGGAGGGAGTGTGAGTGTGACTGTGAAGAGTGGAGGGAGTGTGACTGTGAAGAGTGGAGGGAGTGTGAGTGTGACTGTGAAGAGTGGAGTGAGTGTGACTGTGAAGAGTGGAGTGAGTGTGACTGTGAAGAGTGGAGGGAGTGTGACTGTGAAGAGTGGAGGGAGTGTGACTGTGAAGAGTGGAGTGAGTGTGACTGTGAAGAGTGGAGGGAGTGTGACTGTGAAGAGTGGAGGGAGTGTGAGTGTGACTGTGAAGAGTGGAGGGAGTGTGACTGTGAAGAGTGGGGGGAGTGTGAGTGTGACTGTGAAGAGTGGAGGGAGTGTGAGTGTGAAGAGTGGAGGGAGTGTGAGTGTGACTGTGAAGAGTGGGGGGAGTGTGACTGTGAAGAGTGGAGGGAGTGTGAGTGTGACTTGTGAAGAAGTTGGCATGGGGAGGTGCGTGTGAAGAGTGGAGGGAGTAGTGAGTGTGACTGTGAAGAGATTAGGGGCGTGACTGTTGAAGAAGTGGAGGAGTGTGACTGTGTTGAAGAGTGGAGGGAGTGTGACTGTGAAGAGTGGAGTGAGTGTGACTGTGAAGAGTGGAGGGAGTGTGAGTGTGACTGTGAAGAGTGTGGAGGGACGTGGCTGGAAGTGTGATTGGGTGAAGTGTGGTGGGAGTGTGAGTGTGACTGTGAAAGAGTCGGGGTGTGTGTAGAGTAGGGAGACTGTGAAGAGTATGAGGGTAGTGTGATCTGGTGAACGTTGAAGAGTGGAGTGAGTGTGACTGTGAAGAGTGGGGGGAGTGTGAGTGTGAATGTGAAGAGTGGAGAGAGGGAGTGGTAGAGTTGGTGATACTATGATGTGTGAGTGGGTGTGTGAGTGTGACTGCGAAGAGTGGCAGGGAGTAGGGCGTGAGTGTGATGTTGAAGAGTTGAGTGAGTGTGGACTGAGATGAGTGGATGTGTCAGTCGAGAGAGAGTCTGTGAAGCGTTGGAGTGCAGGTTGGTTTTTTTTTTTGTTGACTGAGAAGAGTGGAGGGAACGTTCAGTGTGGACTAGTGGAAACGATTGGACGGTGAGTGAGAGTGAATGTTGAAGCAGTAGGAAAAGGTGAGATGCTGACTTGTGAAGAGTGGAGGGAGTGTGACTGTGAAGAGTAGGGGTGAGTTATGGACTGTGATAAGTGAGTGGGGTGAGTGAGTACTGTTGAAGTAGTGGAAGCTGAGTGTGACTAGTGGAAAGAGTGGGGGTATTGGGTGACTGATTAAAGAGTGGAGTTAGGCGGAGTGTAGTGTGACTGGTGAAGGAGGCAGGGAGTGTGAGTGTGACTGTGAAGAGTGGAGGGAGTGTGACTGTGAAGAGTGGGGGGAGTGTGACTGTGAAGAGTGGAGGGAGTGTGAGTGTGACTGTGAAGAGTGGAGGGAGTGTGAGTGTGACTGTGAAGAGTGGAGGGAGTGTGACTGTGAAGAGTGGAGGGAGTGTGAGTGTGACTGTGAAGAGTGGAGGGAGTGTGAGTGTGACTGTGAAGAGTGGGGGGAGTGTGACTGTGTGAGTGGCGGGGGTAGTGTGGACTGTGAAAAGATTGGAGGGAGTGTGAGTGTGACTGTGAAGAGTGGGGGAGTGTGAGTGTGACTGTGAAGAGTGGAGGGAGTGTGACTGTGAAGAGTGTAGTGAGTCTTACTGGGAAAAATGGGGGGAGTGTGAGTGTGACTGTGAAGAGTGGAGGGAGTGTGGACTTGATAGAGTGGAGTAGTGTGGAGTGTGACTGTGAGAGTGATGTGGGGTGAAGTGTGTCTGTGAAGAGTGAGGTGGAGTTTCGGACTGTGAAGAGTGGAGGGGACGTGTGAGTGTGGACTGATGGAAGAGTGGGAGTAAGTGTGACTGTGTAAGAGTGGAGGGGAAGCTGAGTGCACTGTGAAGAGAGGAAGCGGGAGTTTTTAGCAGTTTTGAGTGTTGAGTGTGACTGTGAAGAGTGGAGTGAGTGTGACTGTGACTGTGAAGAGTGGGGTGAGTGTGACTGTGAAGAGTGGAGGGAGTGAGTGTGACTGTGAAGAGGGTGGAGGGAGGTGGAGTGTGAATGTGAAGAGTGGAGGTAGTGAAGTGTGATTGGGGGGATACTTGTGAAGATGTGGAGGGAGGTGGACTGTGGTAAGAGAGGAAGGGGGTAGTGTGAGTGTGACTGTGAAGAGTGGGGGGAGTGTGACTGTGAAGAGTGGAGTGAGTGTGACTGTGAAGAGTGGGGGGGAGTGTGACTGTGAAGAGTGGAGGGAGTGTGAGTGTGACTGTGAAGAGTGGAGTGAGTGAGTGTGACTGTGAAGAGTGGGGGAGTGTGACTGTGAAGAGTTGAGGGAATGTGACTGTGAAGAGTGGAATGAGTGAGTGTTGGGGTAGCTGTGAAGAGAGTGGAGGGAGAGGTGGGACTGTGTGGAGTGCGAGGGAGTGTGATCGGTGAAGAGTGTGAAGAGTGGTGTGTGTGAGTGTGACTGTGAAGAGTGGAGTGAGTGTGAGTGTGACTGTGAAGAGTGGGGGGAGTGTGACTGTGAAGAGTGGGGGGAGTGTGACTGTGAATGTGGTGGTGGAGTGTGACTGTGAAGGAGGGAGGGTTGTGTGACGGTGATGGTGGGAGGGGAGTGTGGAGTTTTGACTGTGAAGAGTGGAGGGCTTAGTCTGGATTTGAGTGTGACTGTGAGAGAGTGGAGTCGAGTGTTCTGGACTGTGAAGAGTGGAGGGCAGTGTGACTGTGAAGAATGTAGGTAGTGTGATAACTGAAGTGGTGGACTATGAAGAGTGGAGGGAGTGTGTGAGTGTGACTGTGAAGAGTGGGGGAGTGTGACTGTGAAGAGTGGTGGAGGAGAGTTGAGTGTGGACTGTGAAAGAGAGAGGAGTGAGGAGAGTGACTGTGTAGAAGTTGGAAGGAGTGTGACGGGAAGAGTTGGAGGGAGTTGTGAGTTTGACTTAGTGAGAGTGGATCGTGATTGTGAGTGTGAGGAATGTTGAAGAGTGGGGGAGTGTGACTGTGAAGAGTGGAGGGAGTGTGAGTGTGACTGTGAAGAGTGGTTATGGGAGAGGAGGAAGTGGTGAGTGTGACTGTGAAGAGTGGAGGGAGTGTGAGTGTGAATGTGAAGAGTGGGGGTGAGTGTGACGGTGAAGAGTGGTGGGAGTCAGAGTGTGACTAGGAAGAGTGGGGGGGTGTGTGAGTGTGACTGTTAAGAGTTGGAGGGAGTGTGTAGTCGTGACTGTGAACGAGTGCAACAGAAGTATGAGGATCCAAAAGACGAAGGTGATTCTGATATCTACAGGAGAGCGTCATAGTACTTGTCATTGTCTACAATGGCAAAACCCCTTTAGACCGACAATGGTCTCCAAGTACTACCTACATTCAAAACCAATGGTAAGTATCGCACTCTGTGTTGAATGGGCCTAACCCAAAGGAAGAAGTGTTCTTCATTCAGGACCCCTCTACTTGCCAATGTCCATGATGGCAAAACCCCTTTAAAGCAGCCTCCTACTTTCTATAAGACAGTATGTAAATGCCTAAACTTATAGTGACAATTTCTTGTTTTCTATAAGGTACTGGGGGGGGGTGGAGGGTATTTAAGATATGACACATATTGGATAACTAGTGGCCTATAAACTGTTCTTGAATAGGCCTCCCAGCTGTCTGCGTCTGCCCATGACAACCATATAATATCCTTTAAAAAAATTGAGCTCATATGGAATGGGGTTGTGCCAGATTGGTCTGAGTAATTGTAGGACGTGTCTCTAGATCCAAGGCTTGTCTGGTGAGAAAAATTTTAGCTTTTTTAACCATAGGGTTAATTGGCTTGTTCGGCAATGGGTTGGGGGCGATATGATTGTAAGCGTATATGGGTTTGGAATTCTTAAAGGGTGTCATCTATTTGGTACATTTATCGCATCCATTTTCTTGCCATACAATTTGGTTTGCTGGGTATCACATGAAAGCTCTAAGGAATGGGCCAGAATCCAACTTTATTGGTGTGTCCCATTGGGTGCGGTTACATTGATCTCAATCCCTTTTTGCGTGTACCTACTTGGTAGAGGATATTTTGTTTTGCCCACTGAGGAATTCTTGATGGACTTCTTAATTGTTTATATACCCTGTATTTTCAATAGGGTTCTGTGTAGGGATTTATAGGTTTATATAGTGGGACCGCCCTTTTCGAGGGGGTGCTTGGAATCCCACTAAGCGGCCTAGGGTTACGTCTTCTGTTAGGGCAAATATAATTGGGATTATATCTATATGATGTATTGTTTTCCTACAAGAATCTACTACGAGGTCGATTGGAATTTGAGGTTCTTTGAACCCTTGAAAGAGTACTGATCTTACTTTGGTGAGTCCTATGGTCTTCAGGAATAATGGGACAGTGAAACAAGCACTTTGCGCAAGATTAGAAGTGGTCAATAGCAAAGCTGTCTTGTTATCACGTTGATGTCCTTTATCTTTGAGTTCTGTGTACACTGATATCCAGTGCTGGCTCGGATCCCTCCTCTTGGGAAATTCACTATGATGAGAGCTCATTTACATGTCTGATCAGGTCCTCCGCGTCAGGGCCGTAGTATGAGCTTGCATTGTCCTGCCTCTCACTCAAAGTAGGGGGTACCCGGCAAATTTGTCAATCATTTCTCGCACAGCCAGAAGAACAGAATAACACTGCAGGGCTTCTACAATCAGGAAACAGCACAATTATGTGCCCATCCCTGCCTCTCTGACTCAGAGTTAGGGGACGTAGCAATTTCTCTCTGTACAGCCAGCAGAAACAAACTGCAGGAGATTCTACAATCAGAAAAAAAGCACGTTGTGATCGGTGCCTTACTCTCCTGCATAAAGGAGATCGTGCCCTTCAAAAAGCTGGTTTTAACTGAACAAATCTCCAGCTGTGGAGGAGAAGAGATCAGTGCTAGTCTAGATTGAAGAGCCCGTGGTATGTATAAGTCTTTCAAAATAAAGACTACATAGAAGAACACAGTTGGACTTGTGGTACCTCTGATGGGAGGGAGATCGGCCGTTTTAGGAAAGCTGGATTCAACTGTAAACAAGATGTCCAGCTGTGAGAGAGAAAGAGATCAGTGCTCAGTTAGATTGAATGCAGCCTGTGGTATGTATACAGCTCTTACAAAATAAGACTGATAGGGAGAGACACAGTGACATGTGGACTCAGAGAGGGGGAGGAGGAGAGTCTCGGGAGCCAGCATGAACAGTGAAGGGGGGATGATGTCACCCAGCTGTGAGAGGAGAAGAGATCAGTGCTCAGTCTAGATTGAATGCAGCCTGTGGTATGTATACAGCTCTTACAAAATAAGACTGCATAGGGAGAGACACAGTGACATGTGGACTCAGAGGGGGAGGGGTGGAGTCTCGGGAGCCAGCATGAACAGTGAAGGGGGGATGATGTCACCCAGCTGGGAGGGGAATAAACGCCCCTGCATTTCTAGAGTTGAGAAGCTGAGAGCAGTGTGAATCAGCCGAACTAAAGAAGCGATACATCCCCTTTAACTAAATTTATTAAAGGTTATGTTTTATATTGGATATTTTTCTTTAGTATTTTGTCTTTGATATTCCTGTTTTGCTGTACAATTATTTCTGTGTATTTTGGTTGATTGTCCGTAGCCTTCGAACCAGAATAGTCTGTGTCCCCGTGATGTTTTTTGTTTTTTTTTCGGTTCATAACTTTTCTACTCGCCCCTATTGGTGTGCGCCAAGTCCTCAGGAACGCCAGTAAAGTCATTGTTTTCCTTAACTAATAAAAAGTGCACTCAAGCAAATCTCAAGTACAAATAAAAAACTCACGGCCAGGACAGAAGACCGAAGAATAGCTGCAAAGAAAGGAAACCATAAAACACCTTTCACTGGAGGAGCGGACTTGCCAGCAGCATTCCTATGGCCTTTATGAGCGCTTCTTGATTAGGGTGTCAGCCTCCTTTGTATGTGTTAAGTCCAACCCGCTAAGACAAAATATTCTACCTGTTTATACTTCTGGGAACATTGAGGAACAGAACAAGAACAAACGTTAAACTCTGGAGATGAGAAAAGCTTTAAAGGGATGGTCCCGTGAAAAAAAACAAAAATATTTTCTGAATAATATTTCTCCTATAGTTTTATAATATATTTTTATTACATTTCCTGTGGGCTTCCTGTAGCTACTCCTAAGCTGTTTGAGGACCAGAAGCTCAAAAAATCTTTGTGTATAGACACACAGTAAACAACTCTGTGTTGAGCCCAGGAGATCAGGTGACACAGTAAATGGTTCAGTGTTTATTTCAGGAGATCAGATGACACAGTAAATGGTTCAGTGTTTATTTCAGGAGATCAGGTGACACAGGAAATGGCTCTGGATGGACGTCTTGTCTTTTTTCAGCCTTACAAACTATGAAACTATGAAACTATGGGCGACATGTATGAATCTCGCCACGTTGGGGCGCACCTTTCCGCCGGTTTTCCGGCGAAATTTGCGCCTGATTTATGACGGCACTGGGGCACGCTCATACATACTATGTAAAGTCCGCCGCACCTCGCCAGTGTGTGGGGCGCAGTGCGGGGACCTGGGCGCAGTGCGGCGCTATGCCTAAGATTCGCCGTCCGAGGAGGTGCACTCCTACATGCGGGGAAAAGTTCCCTGTGCCTCGCCAGTGTGTGTGGGGCACAGTGCGGGGACATGGGCGCAGTGAGGGACTGCGTCTCACATGTATTCCGATTCGAGGCTGAAAAAAAGAGAAATCATTAAAGATGTCCGTGCGGAGTATGAATAAAAAAATCGCCTTTATAAAGGCAGAAAACATTCTCAGAAAAGAGCTCAAACCTCACAAATAAAAAATACATAAAATAAATCACTTTCCAAAAATCTAGAACGGTGCTATATCAAGAATTAGGATATCTGAAATACAGTAATTCAAATTCTGAAAGCTATTCTCATTGGTCGGCAGAAACCGGCCAATCAGAATAGGAGCGACAAAGACCCATTATATCCTATGGAGAAGTATTGACCAATCAGAATCAAAGGCGGGACAGTTCAAAATACAGTAAAAATGCTGAAAAGAGCTGATTGGCTGGGATAGCGGGGGCTTGGCTATCCCAGCCAATCAGAGCGCGAGCTACTTGTCCCATTGTAGTCTATGGAGAGATGGGCGCTCTGAAATCTCGGCTCTCAGCGCTGTGCGGCATGAAGTATGAATAAAAAAATCATTTTTATTAAGTGTAAAACATTATCAGATAAAGAGCAGAAACCTTCTATAAAAATAAAGCAGTTAAATCCCGAACAACGCGTTTGTCGCCGAGACCGGCGCTACATCGGGAATTGGGACACAGAGAATTGCCGGGAAATACAGTAATTCAAATTGTTTAAGCTATTCTGATTGGTCGGCATAAACCAGCCAATCAGAATAGGAGCAACAGTGGCCCATTCTAACCTATGGAGAAATATTGACCAATCATATTCAAAGGCGGGACAGTTCAAAATACAGTAAAAAGGCAGAAAAGAGTGAGTGCCGCTTACATTCTTTACTACTTGGCAGAAAAGAGCTGATTGGTTGAAGCGGCGGGGGCTCGTCCAGCTTAGCCAATCAGAGCGCGAGCTATTTCTCATAGAGTTCCTATGGGGAAAAGAAATTCTGAGCGCGCTCTGTGGATTGGCTAAGTTAAAAGAGGCGCCGTTATTTGGACCAATGGGAAGAGCGAGCGACACTCCTAGGGGTTTTCTAATGCAATCTGAAATAAAACTGTACATGGCCGAAATCAAATGATAATACTCCAGAAGTTGTCCTGATGTGTATATAAAATGAATAATAATATGGGGGTAACGAAAAAAAATAATTCATTCAATAAAATCGGGTTTATTTCTTTATTTTCGTTGCACCCATACTATTGATCCTTGGCTAACGAAAATAAAGAAATAAACAGGATTTTATTGAATTAAATTTTTTTTTCTTTACCCCCATATTATCATTCGTTTTATATACACATCGGGACCACTTCTGTAGTGTTATAATTTGATTTCGGCCATGTACAGTTTTATTTCAGATTGCATTAGAAAACCCATAGGCGCGTCGAATATGATTGGTCAATTTTTCTCCATAGGTTATAATGGGTCCCTGTTGCTCCTATTCTGATTGGTCAATTCTCCTCCATAGGTTAGAATGGGCCACTGTCGCTCCTATTCTGATTGGCTGGTTTATGCCGACCAATCAGAAGAGCTTAAAAATTTGAATTACTGTATTTCCCGGCGATTCTCTCTATTGCAATTCCCTATGTAGCGCCGGTCTCGGCGACGAAACGCGTTGTTTCGGGATTTAACTGATTTATTTTTAGAGAAGGTTTCAGCTCTTTATCTGATAATATTTTACACTTAATAAAAATTATTTTTTTATTCATACTCCATGCCGCACGGCGCTGAGCGCAGAGATTGCGCCGATCTCTCCATAGACTACAATGGGAGAAGTAGCTCGCGCTCTGATTGGCTGGGATAGCCAAGCCCCCGCTAGCTCAACCAATCAGCTCTTTTTCAGCATTTTTACTGTATTTTGAACTGTCCCGCCTTTGATTTTGATTGGTCAAAACTTCTCCATAGGATATAATGGGTCTTTGTCGCTCCGAATCTGATTGGCCGAGATAGCCAAGCCCCCCGCTAGCTCAGCCAATCAGCTCTTTTCTGTATTTTTTCTGTATTTTGAACTGTCCCGCCTTTGATTCTGATTGGTCAATAGTTCTCCATAGGTTTTATTTGGTTCACTGTCGCCCTATTCTGATTGGCCGGTTTCTGCCGACCAATGAGAATAGCTTTCAGAATTTAATTACTGTATTTCCCGGCAATTTCCAATATCCTAATTCTTGATATTGCGCCGTTCTAGATTTTTGGAAAGTGATTTATTTTTTACAATTTTTTATTTTTGAGGTTTGAGCTCTTTTCTGACAATGTTTTCCGCCTTTATAAAGGCGATTTTTTTGGAATCATACTCCTGCTGCACAGAGCGGAGCGCCGACATTTCTCTTGCGATCTTCTATATGTTTCCTCGCATGTTCCGTTCTCGCTTCACTTCGCTGCCGCCGGAGCATTTAGACCAAAATAAACCAGGTCTGCCTGTCGGAGCTGCAGAGCGCTGCACTTCGCCGCACTTTACCGACCCGCGATCGTACATGCCTCGGGGTTTTCGAGCGCGCCGTGTCCCGCCCTGGAACGCCTACACCGCGCCCACACCGCGCCCACTGCCCGCCCCTTCATGCGGGGCGCAGCTGAAAGTGGCGAACACTGCGCCTAACACCGCATCCCTGCGTCCGACAGGGGGATTTGGGCTGGGAGGCGCAGTATACGCCAAAAAACAGGCGAAAAGCCTGATCATACATGTCGCCCTATGTGTTTATTTAAGGAGATCAGGTGACACAGTAAAACAGCTGTGTGTTGAGCCCAGGAGATCAGGTGACACAGTAAGAGGCTCTGTGTTAATGCCAGGAGATCAGGTGACCAAAGCCTCTCAAAGATTTTAAAGCAGCTGTCCAGTTCAATAAAATTATAGTTAGATGGGGAAAATAGAAAACAAAGTGATACTACCCTACTCACTGTAAACACACAGTAAACAACTCTGTGTTGAGCCCAGGAAATCAGGTGACACAGTGAATGGCTATGTGTTGATAGCAGGAGATCAGGTGACACAGTAAACAGCTGTGTGTTGAGCCCAGGAGATCAGGTGTCACAGTAAATGACTCTGTGTTTAATTCAGGAGATTAAGTACACAGTAAAAGGCTCTGTGTTGATAGCAGGAGATCAGGTGACACAGTAAATGGCTCTATGTTTAGTCCAGGAGATCAGATGACACAGTAAACAGCTGTGTGTTGAGCCCAGAAGATCAGTTGTCACAGTAAACAACTCTGTGTTGAGCCCAGGTGATCAGATGACAGAGTCAACAACTCCGTGTTGAGCCCAGAAGATCAGGTGTCAAAATACATGGCTCTGTGTTTAATTAAGGAGATCAGGTGACACAGTAAACAGCTAGGTGTTGAGCCCAGGAGATCAGGTGACACAGTAAATGGCTCTGTGTTTATTTCAGGAGATCAGGTGACAGTAAACAGCTGTGTGTTGAGCCCAGGAGATCAGGTGACACAGTAAGAGGCTCTGTGTTAATTCCAGGAGATCAGGTGACCAAAGCCTCTCAAGGATTTTAAAGCAGCTGTCCAGTTCAATAAAATTATAGTTAGATGGAGAAAATAGAAAAAAAAGTGATACTACCTTACTCCCTGTAAACATACAGTAAACAGCTGTGTGTTGTGCACAGGAGATCAGGTGACACAGTAATTGGCTATGTGTTTAATTCAGGAGATCAGGTGACAGTAAGCAGCTGTGTGTTGTGCCCAGGAGATCAGGTGACACAGCAATTGGCTATGTGTTTAATTTAGGAGGTCAGGTGACAGTAAAAGGCTCTGTGTTGATAGGAGATCAGGTGACACAGTAAATAGCTAGGTGTTGAGCCCAGGAGATCATGTGACACAGTAAAAGGCTCTGTGTTGAGCCCAGGAGATCAGGTGACTAAAGCCTCTTAAGGATTATAAAGCGGTTTTCCCATTCAATAAAATTATAGTTAGATGGCCAATATAGAAAAAAAAAAAAAGAGATAATACCCTACTCCCCCTCCATTGCAGCTTTGAAGCTCCCCGGGGTCCACAAATTTTCACTTCCAGGTTCCTATCACAACATACAGTAGAGACTCCCGCTCCACAATGAGTGAGTGGTTCATGGTTCACCTGGCATTGCTTTCAGCGTTGGACTGGAGTTAATTCTTGGAGACCACCAGTGGAAGTGATTCTGGAGAGCCAATTAGTGGAGTTGATTTTTTGGGCCATCAGTGCACTTGATTCTTGTGGCCCACCAGTAGAACTGATTCCTGGGGCTCACCAGTGCAGTTGATTCTTGGGGCCCATTATTGGAACTGATTCCTGGGACCCATCAGAGGAGCTGATTCCTGGGACCCAGCAGTGAAGTTGATTCTTGGGGTCCATCAATGCAGTTTATATCTGAGGGCCCACAATACAGCTAATGTACACGACTGCACTTACTGTACATGACTCTTGCACTCTGCCTCTTGTTTTCTCCTCTTCTTCTCTGTCTTCCCCAATGCTGCAATGCCAAGGAGCCTAACAGGGGTTCCCAATGCTTCCCTTTGGGAAAATCTGAGCCTTATTATCACTGACCTTAGTAGCTTTGTGCTGTACAAGCAAACAAGGGCCACTAAAATGACGAAATAATGGACATCATGTCATCAGTGGGTGGGCCAAACTCCTGAGCAGTTGTGGCTTCAAGGTGAGTTAATTTTTTATTTTTTTTTTATATACTCTGGGTCAGTAGACAAGTTCCTTACAACCCTCCTGGACAACCTACCACTACTACTTTGGTGACCCCACCAATAACATCATATCTGTGTTGGACTGGGGTGCCTAGGGCCCATTATTGGACTTGATTCTTGGGGCCCACCAGTGGAGTTGATTCTTGGGGCCACCAGTGGAGTTGATTCTTGGAACCAACGGTGGAGTTGATTCTTGGGGCCCACCAGTGGAGTTGATTCTTGAGGTCACCAGTGGAGTTCGTTCTGGGGATCACCAGTGGCATTGATTCCTGAGGTCCACCAGTGGAGTTGATTCTAGGGGCCCACCAGTGGAGTTAATTCTTCCGGCTCACCCACCCTACATTTAGTGTACATCACTGCACATACCCATGGCTCATTGGGAGTTTCTTCTGCTCCCCTGTGGACATCAAAGTCTGCATCTCCCCATTATTCATGTGATGTTGCAGCTGACTGTTGGCTTTGGTGGCCTCTTGACGTACAGAGACCGCAAAAATAATGGAATGATGGACATGATGTCATCAATAGGGGGCTAATATGGAACCCTTCAGCAATGGCGTGGGGCGCATATGACTTCAGGGTGAGTTCAGGGTTTTATTTGAATGTCTAGATTGGTACATAAATTATTTTCACAAAAATGGCGCATGCAATTTATAGATGTCGCCCAATATGTATGTATGTGGATATGTGCATGTGTGATGTATATATGCATATATATAATCTATAAATGTGCACATGTATATATGCATGTTTGTGTGTGTGTGTATATATATATATATATATATATATATATATATATATATATATATATATTAAATATCATGCATTTGTGTGTGTATATGTCTGCATTTGTATATCTATGCATATATATGTGTGTGTATGTATATATGTTATATATATGTTATATACATATGTTATATATGTGTACATATGTTTATATATAATGTATAAATGTGTGTGTATATATGTAATGTGTGTATAATGTATATGTGAATATATAATGCGTATGTATATATGTTTATATATAATATATAAATGTGCGTGAGTATATATGTATGTGTGTATATTTGTGCATGTGTATATATGTGAATATATATAATGTTATGTATACATGTGTGCGTATATATGTATATGTGTGTATATATGTTTATATATAATGTATATATGTGATCGTGTATATATGTAAATGTGTGTATATATGTGCGTGTGTGTATGTTTATATATAATGTATAAATATGCGCTTGTATATATGTATATGTGTGTATATGTGCGTGTGTATATGTTTATATATAATGTATAAATATGCGCTTATAAATACATGTGTGTTTAAGTGCGTGTGTGTATATGTTTATATATAATGTATAAATATGCGCTTGTATATATATATATGTGAATAAAAAATATCATGTGTATATGTGCATGTGTGTGTATATATGTTTATATATAATGTATAAATGTGCGCTTGTATATATGTGCATGTGTATATATGTATGTGTGTATATATTTGTGCGTGTGTATATATGTACGTATGTATATATTTGTGCATGTGTATATATGTATATGTGCGTGTGTATATATGTATATGTGTGTGTATATATGTGCATGTGTATATATGTATATGTGCGTGTGTATATATGCATATGTGTGTGTATATATGTGCATGTGTATATATGTATATGTGCATGTGTATATATGTATGTGTGTATATATTTGTGCGTGTGTATATATGTACGTATGTATATATTTGTGCGTGTGTATATATGTATATGTGAGTGTGTATATATTATTAATGTGTGTATTATGTGCATGTGTATATATGTACAATTTGTGCAGTGTGTATAATATCTTATGTGGTGTGTATAAATGTGCATGTTTAAATGTATATGTGCGTGTGTAATATATGGCAAGTGTAATATATGTACTGTGTATAATTTGTCTGTGCTTGTTATATGTATACTGTGTTGTATTATGTTGCATGTGTATATATGTATATGTGCGTGTGTATATATGTATATGTGCATGTTTGTAGGCACTTTCTCCACTGACATACCACCTAAGGAGTTAACATACTGTATATCCATGCAATGTACTTGATGACATGGATCTGGGGGGATTCAAGCCTCTGTTTTCCGTCCCGTTGTTGTTTTTTCTTAAACAGATTTGCCTGCAGCGGGATTTGATGAATAGTTCCCTTAGTAGACTATGGTGGTATAAAGTGATTTTGGAAATGATTTCCTGCCTAACAAGCTCCATAGCAGCAGCAGCAGTGCCCAGATGAAAGGACTCGCTCAGGCTCTAATTATGTCTGTGGACCTCTGTTCCATGTCTGGGTTGCCTTCGCTGCCTTTGCGTTCCCATCTTGTATAGTAAGATAGTGAGTTTCCCGGGGGTGAGACCCTCTCGTAGGCGCGGACATCTTCACGTGCCACAGTAAGAACCCGCGGAGACACAATGTAACCTTCCCAGTGACAACGATTCTAGACCACAGTGAACCTGCACGATTCCTCCCCGGCCCCCGTGACCAGCGGTGCCACCGAAACCTACACTTGGCTTTCAGTGATTAAAGCCTGTGCTGCACTTTGTCACACAACATAATCCGCTCCTGCACCCGTCACTGCTCTGCAAACGTTTATTTACTTTCGGTTCTTACATTTCAAAGTCCGTATTTTGTGAAATTACGGGAAACAATGTGATTTTTCTCAGATTTTGCAGACATTTTTTTTTTTACGTGGGGGAAAAAAATCATTTCTGCTACTTAGGATACATGAGAAAAATGTTGAGGTTCTTAGTTCACATTTTTGATCAAAACTGCTTAAGCTGACCTTCCAATCAGCAAGGCGTCCTCAATACGGGTGGGTCCTAACAGTAACGTTAACTCTCTTTAGGGCCTGTTCAGACCTCCATACTTCAGAGAGTGAAACCTCAAACATTTTTTCATGTATCCTAAGTAGCAGAAATGCTTTTTTTCGAAAATTCCTATGTGCCTTTTGATTTTCAGGTTTTTAAATTAATGCAGTGTATCTAGTAGCTGGTGCCTTCACCTCCCTGAACTATGGAGGTCTGAACAGACCTAAAGAGATGAAACATTAGTGTAGGTTCCCACCTGTATTGAGGTCACCTTGTTGATGGGAGGTGGGCTTAAGCAGTTTTGATCAAAAATTTGAACTAAGAACCTCCAAAAAATTTTCATGCATCCTAAGTAGCAAAAATGTTTTTTTTCCAAAATTCCTATGCGCCTTTTGATAGATTTTTTAGTTGATAGCATGCTACTGATACTGGAATGTGTCTGCTGAGAGATCAGGTACTCTTTAATATTTGATAATATGGGAGCAGCAGAGGAAATTTGTGAAGCATGTTATAAATATTGTGTGTAGTAAGTGGAGTGCCAGTGGCTAAGTAAAGCAGTTGAAAGTGGCCACCAAAGATACGGACATAAGATCATGTTCTGGACTTTACTGACCCAGGTGTAAATATTTGGGGCAGATCATACCTTTAGGCTACCCATGGTCGTCCCACCAATATGATCAAACCCATGATGAGCTTTGGGGGCTATAAATTGAGGAAGAAGCTTTTTTTGTAATACAATATATTTAAAAATTTTCTAGCTATAAAGCTACTCTTGCCTCTCACCCAGCCAACTAGTAAGTTCTACACTGCACTGATGAGGGGAAAATACCCCGAAACAGCTGTCTGCAGTTGGACTTAACTGGTTTGTCTGAAATCCCTTTCACATTGCTAGGATCCTGCAAGCTACATGTGAACTGAGGATGACTCCCAATAAGGGGCTGTGGAGCCCCTCCTTTTTCCCCATCCTTTGATTTATGAAAAACACCCGTGGGGTTCTGAAGGAAATAATCCCTACCCCGCCAATTTATTTGGGGGCCTTCCAAGAAGAGATTTTTCCCCTTCTAACCCCACTTTTGCCTCCACCACCCAACAAAATTTTACACTGCCTGATGGGGGCAAATACCCCGAAACAGCTGTCTGATTTGGACTTAACTGGTTTGGGACTCTTTTCTTTTTTCACAGCCAGGCTCTGAAAGTCATTGAACTGAGGATACTATCCCTCCCAAAGCCCTTTGCTTTATGCAAAACATCTGGGGTTAATGGCAAGTAAACCCTCACACGCCCATTTTTTTTTTTCCTCCCTTTAAAGGGAGAGACTATTCCCCTTTCCAAGCCACTCTTCCCTCCACCCAACCAACCCGTAATTTACGCGCACTGATGAGGACAAAACCCCGAAACACTGTCTGCAAGAACTTAATGGTTTTGGCTCAAATCCCTTTTATTTGCTACTGTGAAGGAGGAGTACACCAATAAGGGCGCTGTGGAGCTCCTCACTTAAAATAAGATACTGCTCTAATTCATGGTCATGGTCATGTTTATATTGTAGTAGACATTCCAGGGCATTGTAATTTCGTAATCTCACTCACAAAGACCTTCCCTGGATGCCCTGTGTGGGAAGATGAGCTGCAAACGGGTAATATATGAGACTCAGTATCTTAAAATATATGTATGGAGCAGATAACCCCCACGGACGTAATTTACGATGGACGTGGATGCTCCTTAGATACATCTGTTTATTTAATAAGTACAGACACTTTGCTTCTTTGGCTCAGGTTTTCCGTCGGGTGATGTGGTCATAGATAACAGCCTGGATGTAGAGGTCGGTCTGGATGGGAGTCCGAGTCGAATTATCTCCCGGTGAAGCCTGGAAGAGAGGAAAGGTCAAATATCAACGTAAATGTATTTGTATGATTAGGCTACATAATAATACAGAGCGAAGTCCTCTGTATTATTACATTAAAATATAAAATCATTTATTCCATGTGCAGAACACTGTAGAAGAAAAAAAATTCCAAACGCCAAAATTGTGGGTTTTTTGGTCACTTTACGTCCCCAAAAAATTGGAATAAAAGTGATCACAAAAGTCGCATCTATCCCAAAATAGTAGTAATAAAAAGTGCACGTCAGTCTGCGAACAAGGTTCCTTCAACTCAAAGTTGAAAGTACATACAAGTTATAGGTGGCAGAAAGTGGAATAAATTTCAAAAATAGCAAATATTTGGATTTTTTTACTGTACTATAACCAGGAATTATGGGAAAGGAGCTGAGAAGCTCAAGCGCCCTCTATTGGATGTAACAAATTCTCAATCTGCTTTTGACCGAAAGACCCAGTGGGTCAAAAGCAAATTGAGGATTTGTTACATCCAATCCAATTCTCAGCTCCTTTCCCATAATTCCTTGTGATATGCAGATACTTCGTGGATTTCAAAAGGCAATTTTGAATCTCCACACGCCTATATAGGCGCTCTCCCTAAGGAGAGATCTTCCCTTTCTGAGCCACTCATTGCCTCCCATTCAGCCAAGCCAGCATCGCTCTGCTCTGACTGACGAGGGGCAAACACCCCAAACGGCTGTCTACAGATGGGTTTATGCTGGGTTGGCAAATATCCCTTTTGCTTTCCGAAGACCCAGTGGGTCAAAAGCAAATTGAGGATTTGTTACATCCAATAGGGCATTGAGCTTCTCAGCTCCTTTCCCCCTAAAGCCCTTGTGATATGCAGATGCTTCGTGGAGTGCAAAAGGCAATTTCGAATCTCCACACGCCTATATAGGTGCTCTCCGTAAGGAGAGATCTTCCCTTTCTTTAGGGTACTATAACATAACACATATTTGGTATCAACAGAATTGTATCAACCTGCAGAAAACAGAGAACACATCATTTATACCAAAGAGTGAATGTCTTAAAAAAAAAAAAAACACAAACACGGTGCAAGCACGTTTTTTTTCACATTTTGACCCACTTAGAATTTTTTGGGTGTTTCCCAGTATATTCTATGGTACGGTTAATGACATCATTAGAAAGTCCATCTTGTCCCGCAAAATGAAAGCCCTCACATGTCTATGTAAATGTAAAAAATGTAAAAGGAAATGGCACTTGAAAGGCGAGGAGGGAAAAACGAAAGTGACAACTAAAAAAAAAACCACTCAGTCCTTAAGGGGTTAATGTACAGTATTTGCTGCAATAGTATTGTTGTGCTCCGACCCAAATTTTACCAACGATTGCAGGAAAATCAGGCAACCAGTCGCCAGTCTACCAGTTGGACTTGAGAAAGGAAGTATATCCTTCACTTCCAACTCAATCCAAATCTGAAACTACTAAAGGGTACTCAAAAAAGTTCAATCTCCAGAGGTAACAAGACTTTTTCACCATGCGAATTTATGGAATAGCTGCCTCAGGAGCTGGCTACAGCAGGAACAGGTGAGGGCTTCAGAAACGGCTTTGAAAAGTACTTGCAACAAAATAAAATCAACACTAGTAGTAGATGTACGGTGGTCTTATTTTCAATGTTCAACCACTCTGATTACCCATGCATACTTGCCACCAAGTCTGTCTGATCTAACAATGGTGGCTCCAAATGGAACAAAAGACAAAACACTTATAATAAATTCTACATTTGGATATAGTGTTGCTTTTTCCAAAACTTAGTAACCGATGGAGGATCCAAATGGAGGCTAAGGTTAGGTTCACATCTCCTCAGACTGAATCCAAAATGCTGGAAAAGAACAACTTAAAATATCAGAAATCAGTGTAGTCAACGAGGTCCATCGGATGCCATTGGCATCCGTCATGAACTAGAGCTCGTCCCATGGGTTCAACTTCTAAGACGGAGACTCCAGATGGAACATGAGACAACACAAATAATAAATTCTACATTTGGATACAGTATTTCCTTTTCCAAAACTATGTAACCAATGGAGAATGCAAATGGAGCCTAAGGTTAGGTTGACATCTCATCAGACTGGATTCAAAATGATGGGAAAAAACAAATTAAAATACCAAAAATCAGTGAAGTCAATGAGGTCCGCTGGGTGCCATTGGTGTCCATCATGAACTGGATCTCATCCCATGGGTTCCACCTCTACAACGGAGGCTTCAGATGGAACATAAGACAAAATACAAATAATTATAATAAATTCTACATTTGGATACAGTGTTGCCTTTTCCAAAACCTTGTAATCGACGGAGGATCCAAAGCAGGGTTTATCTGTATCAAACGTTCCATTTGGAGCCTCCATTGCAGGTTTCATCGAGAAACGTCAAAAAAAAAAACAAAAAAAAAAACAACAGCATGCAATGCTATTTTTTCTGTTAATTTTTTATGGGAATTTGATGTCCGTTGGACTTCATTGGTGGCCATCATGAATTGGATCTGGTCCCACGTGTTCCACCTTTTTTGACTGAGGCTACTGAACCACCAACAGCTCAACTGGTTTGCCCCTCTACTCCACCTATGGGCCCTAGACACCCCAGCCCAACACTGAGTGTAGTCAATGAGGTCCATTGGGTGCCATTGGTGTCCATCATGAACTGGATCTGGTCCCACGGGTTCCACCTTTACGACAGAGGCTCCGAACTGAACCACGAATGCAGATGTGAACTGAACAAAATTGAGAAGAAATTCTATATTTGGATACAGTTTTGCCTTTTACAAAACCTTGTAATCGATGGAGGGTCCAAAGCTGGCTTCATCTATATCAAACGTTCTATTTGGAGCCTCCATCGCAGATTCCATTGAGAAATATTGAAAAAAAATAAAGCAGCATGTAATACAATTTTTTCTGTAAATTTTTTATGGGATTTGATGTCCGTTGGACTTCATTGGTGACCATCAAGAACTGGATCTGGTCCCACAGGTTCCACTTTTATGACAGAGGCTCCGTACTGAACTACCAACAGCTCAACTGGTGGACCCCTAGAATCAACTCCACCTATGGGCCCTAGACACCTCAGTCCGACACTGAGGGTAGTCCATGAGGTCTGTCAGGTGCCATTGATGTCCATCATGAATTGGATCTTATCATGCAAATTCCACCTCTACGACAGAGGCTCTGAACTGAACCAACAATGCAGATGTGAACTTAGCCTAAGGCCACAAAAATTATAATAAACTCTATATTTGGATAAAGTGTTGCCTTTTCCAAAACCTTGTAATCGATGGAGGGTCTAAATGGAGTCCAAAGCTGGATTCATCCGTATCAAAAGTTCCATTTGAGCCTCCATCGCAGATTCCATCGAGAAATGTTGAGAAAAATAAAGCAGCATGCAATGCTATTTTTTCTGTTGTTTTTTTATGGGCCTTTGGTGTCCTTTGGGCGTCACTGGTGTGCATCATGAACTGGGTCTGGTCCCACTTTTGCAATGGAAACTCTGACACAGATAAGAACCTAGCCTAAAACAACAGAAATCCTTAGAATAAGTGTTGCCTTTCCCAGAACGATAGATGGCCTAAGGCTAGGTTCACATCTGCATCGGAAGTTCCGTCCAAAATAGAGTCCAATGTAGTCAATGAGGTCCTGTGGACGCCATTGGTGTTCCTCATGAGCTAGATGTGGTCCCACCTTTGCAATGGGACCTCCGACACACATGTAAACTTAACCTAAGGCTGCGTCCACATGGCAAGGACAAAATACTGGTCGGATACTACAACACTCGGTTCTCATTTCTTGGCACTTTTTTGGTTTACGGTTTACGGATTCGGGCACTAACATTCAGGGACAAGTATTTATGGTCGGTTTTTGACATGATTTTCAGATTTTGAAGCTAGTGAAAAAAACGAGTAAATCCTCTCCATAGACCTCATTAGAATATTTATATCTACATTGCTTGGATTTTCTGAGGTTAAATTTCAAAACCGATGGTTTTGCAAAAAAAAAACTTGGAACATGCATTTTTTTTCCACCAGATTTCACTCTAAAAATGGCATAAAATGTACTATGTGGCTGCATCCACGAGGCAGAGGACAAAATACCAGATTCTAATCAGAATCCGACCAGTATTTTACACTCGGCTTTCGTCTTTTGTCCCGGTTTTGTCCTGTTTTTTTTTGCCGCGGTTTTCAGATTCAGACTGTCCCATTCAATTGAACAGTATTCAAGTGAAACACGGCAGATTATAGAACACGTTCTAAGTTTTTTGACCATGTTATTGAAGTCTGACCTCAGAAAATCCAAGTATTGCTCGAATTTTCTATTGAGGCCGAGGGGGATGATTTACAGCCAGATTTTTGCGGATTCTAAATACCGAAACTGATTCAATATCTGCCAGCAAATCAGTGTTGTGTAGTCGTAGCCTTCCATGTTAATGAGATGGCCGAATCTGAAAACCGCGGCCCAAAAAAGGGCCACAAAAAAAAGACAAAGGGCAAGGTGAATGAACGCTGGCGCTGCCAGACCAGTTCTAAATCACTTTAAGGTAATGGAGAATGTGCCAGGATGTATGAAGCTGTTCTTCTGCAGGTCATACATACAGGGCAGTGTAGAGCCAATACCACAAGTCTGGCTCAGGCACCACCTTTACCCTGGTCTGGCTGTTCTTCTGCAGGACATACATACAGGGCAGTGTAGAGCCAATACCACAAGTCTGGCTCAGGCACCACCTTTACCCTGGTCGGCTGTTCTTCTGCAGGTCATACATACAGGGCAGTGTAGAGCCAATACCACAAGTCTGGCTCAGGCACCACCTTTACCCTGGGTTGCTGTTCTTCTGCAGGTCATACATACAGGGCAGTGTAGAGCCAATACCACAAGTCTGGCTCAGGCAGCTCCTTTAAACCCTGGTCTGTTCTTCTGCAGGTCATACATACAGGGCAGTGTAGAAGCAATACCACAAGTCTGGCTCAGGCACCACCTTTACCCTGGTCTGTTCTTCTGCAGGTCATACATACGGAAGCAGTGTAGAGCCAATACCACAAGTCTGGCTCAGGCACCACCTTTACCCTGGTCTGTTCTTCTGCAGGTCATACATACAGGGCAGTGTAGAGCCAATATCACAAGTCTGGCTCAGGCACCACATTTACCCTGGTCTGTTCTCTGCAGGTCATACATACAGGGCAGTGTAGAGCCAATACCACAAGTCTGGCTCAGGCACCACCTTTACCCTGTCTGGCTGTTCTCTGCAGGTCATACATACAGGTAGTGTAGAGCCAATATCACAAGTCTGGCTCAGGCACCACCTTTACCCTGGTCTGGCTGTTCTTCTGCAGGTCATACATACAGGGCAGTGTAGAGACAATACCACAAGTCTGGCTCAGGCACCACCTTTACCCTGGTCTGTTCTTCTGCAGGTCATACATACAGGGCAGTGTAGGCCAATACCACAAGTCTGGCTCAGGCACCACCTTTACCCTGGTCTGGCTGTTCATCTGCAGGTCATACATACAGGGCAGTGTAGAGCAATACCACAAGTCTGGCTCAGCACCACCTTTACCCTGGTCTTTTTCTTCTGCAGTCATACATAAAAGGCAGGGGTAGAGCCAATACCACAAGTCTGGCCAGGCACCACCTTTACCCTGGTTCTGTTCTTCCGGCTTGGGCATTTAGCATAAAAAGTCGGGCTCAGGCACCACCTTTCCCTTTGGGTTTTCTTTTTCTGCATCATCAACCGCCATTTAAAGGGAAACCCACAATTTCTGGTGGACCCCCTTTACCCTTGGTCTGTTTCTTCTGCAAGATTATACAGGGCAAGAGCCAATTACCAACAAAGATGCCAAAGGAAAACCACCCTACCCCCCCCGGCCTGCCTTGGGATACAACAGGCAGGTGACCAAATCCAAAAGTTGGTTGACCCAATTTACCCTTCCTGATTTCGCAGCAGAACAATACAGGCAGGAAGCCAATACCCAAAATTCTGGTTTGGGCAAATTTACCCTGTTCCTGTTCTTCAAAAAGGACATTCTTCAGGCGGGAAACCCCAAATTCCCAAATTGGCCGGACCTTCCCCGGTTTGGCTCTTCTCCCAGGTTAAACGGTGGCATTTGAGTCCACATTTGGGTTTTCATCACCACCTTCCCTTTCTTCTTTGCCCTGGCATCAAAAGGGGCATTTGACCACAATCCCACAGTTTTTTTTTTCGGACCATTTCCCTGGTCCTGATTTTTGCGTAAATCCAATACAGCATTTTTGAAATACCACCAAGTTCTGGCCCAACAACCTTTTCCCGTTAAAGGGCCTTTCCCCTTCTTCCATACATCCGGTTTTGAATGAGAGAATTGTCCTGGCCAGTCCCCACCTAACCCGGGTTTGGGCCCTGTTATTGGTTTGTTAAAATTTAAGGGGTTTCCGACCATTCCCGGTTTTACCTGATGCCCTAGATTTGGCAGTTAAGAATCATAAATGTGTTTACTTCTAAGAATGTGGTGCGACGCCCCCAGAACACCCCTAATCTTTGGCGCAATGAAAAGTGCTGCGTCTGCGCTTATTGTGCCAAAGTTTGGAATACAACTGTTCATACATCTATAGAACAGATCTACTAAATCTTTACAGAGGTGTAACGGACCAAGGTAGTGGATGCTCTGGGCCACCACAAGTGGTAGTAGTAGCCGTACCAGGGACGAGCTAAGGGTCCCGGTTTTTTCATCAGAGCCCGCCGCAAGGGGGTTGGACTTGCCGCGCAGGATTCCACCAGGTCGCTACCCCTGACACGACTTGCAGTGGTAGCCGAGGTGCAACGTAGAACCAAGTCGACAGGCAAACTCGTCATTGGGGACTGGCCAAAAGGTCAGGGCAAGCAGCGAAGGATCGTAGTCGAGAAACGAACCGAGGGCGGGGCCACGGAATTGCAACTGGGAAATAAAGCAGGGTTTCCCCGCATAGGGTAAAAGGGACTATGAACGGGAATAAAGGAAGAGGTGGGGCCATTATATAGGGGCACAGCCGAAATCCAATTACCGGCGCACTGGCCCTTTAAATCATACAGAGCCGGTGCGCGCGCCCTTGGGAGCGGGGGACGCGCACACCGTCCGGCAGTCACGAGAAGCACAAACGCGGGCAGGAAACAGTACGCCCGCAAAAGCGGGGCCCACAGCCCCACCAACGGGACAGGGCGGACACGAGTGCGCCCGCAGCCCGGACCACAGGCTGCGGGGCCGCTCGTGACAAGAGGTCTATGGGAATGGTTTACAGTGGGTTTTTTCACCGGTTTCAGAATCCAAAAACCACGTTAATAACTGACCATAAATAATTACCGTGTAGATGAGCCCTATGACAGCGGAAATCCTTCTAAAAAAAATTCTAAAAATTGGGGGTACAGCGTTTGCCTTTCCAAAAAAATGTAAAAAAAAAAAAAAGGGAAAAAAATCTGGGGGTATTTAACAGCCCGACTTCAGAGCGAATGTCGTACTATAAATAACACTCCAGAATGTAATGGAAGCCACATTAGACGGACTTCAATGACACGACGAAGAGTATTTAAATCTTCCTGCACTAAGGCGCCCTCAAAATCCCAGCCTGTTTGTAAGCAATGTGTGTATACACAAGCTATTAGAGACTCAGCTGAAAAACTGGAGGAACGCGCAGCGCCAGATGCGACCAGACATAATTAATGTCACTCATTTTGTTAGCGTTCACAGAAATCCGCCTCGATTATTTTCCTTCGCCCGGGTTTGCAGCTGGAAAACTCTGAATCAACAAACTTGGGGAGCGAGTTTATTTTTAAAAAAGGGCACTTTAGCCCCACACTGCCCTCCCAAACCGCAAAATCGCTAACCTACATCAAAAACTGCTACGACCAACATTTTTCCCCGCACTTAACAGAAGGATAATACACTTATTGTGTTTCCCTCGGTTCAACACGAAAATAACCCGTAAGATCTTCTGACAACTTCGGGATCCAATGTTTGCGCAAGTACAAAGCTTCCTAATATAAATATTGACAGTAGGATAGTAAATAAAAAAAATCCAAATGTATCCTTGTAAGGAACATCGACTCCAACCATGCACAGGAAGCAGCTGCAGCCCGGTAAACAGGATCAATAATATTAGGAACCATACTAAAAAAAACAAAACACAAAAAGTGTAAAGCCGGGACAAAATAAGATAAAACTTTTTTTAAAGGTTTTTCCATTAAGAAATGGTTTCAAATAAGGGGCAGTGAAACAAGAAACTTTGAAATTTGGACGCATTTGCAAGCTGTCTTGTTTTCACGCTCCCTTATCTTCTTTTCGAAAACACTGTTCCCCATGCGGGCGGATTCCGCCCCTTTTGCATTTCATTGGCTGAGGGCTCTAAAAATTTACATTCTGTCTGCCCCCTGTTTCCCTATTCACGGAAATCCGTTTAAATACGCTAAATTAAGCCGGTAAACCAAAAACTGCAGCTGCTTCACCAAACAAAAATAGCAAATTGTACCCGGTGCCTAATGCTCCAGCGTTTAATGGGTCTGCAACAATTCACTCTAGCGCCAGGACTGCACAGTTACACTGTGCTAAGCAGCTTTCTACAATCAGGAAAGACAGAAGAATTGTGCTCGTGCCTAATGCTGCTGGCGTATAAGACATGGAAAATGAGACAGATCGTGTGTGCTGCTCCTGGAAAAGTCATAAGAAGACTGGATTCACCTGTAACCAAACCTCCAGCTTGTGAGAGGATCAGAGATCATGTGCTCTGAAGATTCATAGAATACTGTAAGACAGAATGCAGGCCTGAGGTATGTAAACAAACCGCTCTTACAAAACAGACTGCATAGGGAGAGGAATGACACAAGGTAGTGAAATGGGACTCAGACAGAGTGGTGGGGGAGGGGGGGGACAGCAGGGAAGTGTTATCTTCCTCCCACCGATCCAAACAAACACACCTGTACTCGGTGAGTCGATCATGAACAGTGAAGACGTGGATGATAGTGACATCCCCCTTTTAGATTACGAAACACCCAGTCTGGGAGGGGAAGAAATGCCCCTTGATTTGAGTGAGCTGAGAAACATGAAACTAGAAGAAAACATACTAACGAGATAAAGCGAAAAATTCCTTTAAGCACTCTGAAAAAATATGCAGTACATACCCAAAACTAAGATTCCCTATATTTTATCCCTAATAAGACAAAAACTGGCCTACAAAAAAGGGGGAAGTCGCCCCAATAAGGGCGCTCCCAACCAGGAACCTAAGCTACGTTGACCCTAACAAACCCTAACAAGTAGAACAATCAATAGCTACACTATAACAATAAAAAAACATAAAGTGCCCAAATATAAAGCAAACACACTGGTGGCTAATACAGAGCGTTCCAACGCATTTACCACCCCCCCTCCCAACACACCCCAATTCATGGGTTCATCAGGGAACCAAACGCCACAACAAAAAACACTTAATGCAAAATATACATTTATAACAAAGACTCACGTCCCTTGCAAGGAATGAAGATCACTAAAGATGAACAGAAGGTCCGAGATAGAAAAATAATGGATCCCTTCAGACTGGTGCAGCAGAAAGATGTGGAAGGTGGCAACTGAGTGATACTCCGTCATCCGGAAGGTATTGATACAATAAGATGGCATCCACAGAAAGGGCAAGTACTTGTGCCTGGACACTGAAATGCAAACTACACAATAGAAATAACCATTCGCTTTGTGTCAGAGTAAGTGATTGATTGAACTTTTTCTGGAAAAGTTAAGTTCTAGTAAAACTTCTCGAATTTTTAGAACTCAAACTGAACAGAACATTTTACTGGGTTCGAGTAAAGTTCTAGTTCTAGCTGGTCGCGCCATTTTCAGTTTAGTTTTCAGCGGCTTTCTGCACTTCTGGTTCCATCCAATCACCTTTCTGCACTTTTGGTTCCATCCAATCACCTTTCTCCACCTTTGGCTCCATCCAATCACCTTCTTCCAACCCTTTGCACCATCCGAACCACCTTTCTCCACTTTTGGCTCCATCCAATCACCTTTCTCCACCTTTGGCTCCATCCAATCACCTTTCTCCACCTTTGGCTCCATCCAATCACCTTTCTGCACTTTTGGCTCCATCCAACCACCTTTCTCCACTTTTGGCGCCATCCAATCACCTTTCTGCACTTTTGGCTTCATCCAATTACCTTTCTCCACCTTTGGCTCCATTCAATCACCTTTCTCCACTTTTAGCTCCATCCAACCAACTTTCTGCACTTTTGGTTTCATCCAATCACCTTTCTGCACTTTTGGCTCCCTCCAATCACCATTCTGCACTTTTTGCCGCCATCCAAACACCATTCTGCACTTTTGGCTCCATCAAATCAACTTTCCAGCACTTTGGCTCCATCCAACCACCATTCCCCACTTTTTGTGCTCTACCATCCAACCACCTTACTCCACTTTGAGGCTCCATCCAATCGCCTTTCTGCACTTTTGGCTCCATCCAATCACCTTTCTCCACCTTTGGCTCCATCCAATCGCCTTTCTCCACCTTTGGCTCCATCCATCGCCTTCACCCACCTATGTGCTCCATCACAACACCTTTCTCCCACTTTTGTGCGCCATCCCAATCACCTTTCTCGCACTTTTGGCTCATCCAATCACCTTTCTCCACCTTTGGCTCCATCCAATCGCCTTTCACCACCTTTGGCTCCATCCAACACCTTTCCCCTTTTTGGTCGCCAACCAATCACCTTTCTGTCACTTTTTTGCTCCATCCAACCAGCCTTTCTCCCTTTTGGCCTCTCCACCAATCACCTATCTACACATTTGGACTCCATCCAATCACCTTTCTCCACCTTTGGCTCCATCCAATCACATTTCTGCACAGTTGGCATCCATCCAAACCACCTTTCTCCACTTTTGTCGCATCCAAGTCACCTTCTCCACCTTTGGCTCCTCTAATCAACGTTTCTCCGCACTTTTGGCTCATCCAATCCACCTCTCTGTACATTTGGCTCCATCCAACACCTTTCCGCACTTTTTGCTCCATCCAATCACTTTTCCGCACTTTAGCTCCATCCACCACCATTCTGCACTTTGCTCCATCCAATCACCTTTTCTGCACTTTTGCTCCATCCCGATCATTCTTTCTGCACTTTTGGTTCCATCAATCTCCTTTCTTCACTTTTGTCTCCATCCAATCACCTTTCTCCACCTTTGGCGCCATCCAATCACCTTTCTGCACTTTTGGCTCCATCCAATCCCCTTTCTCCACTGTTGGCTCCATCAATCACCTTTCTGCCTTTTTGCTCAAATCCAATCCCCTTTCTCACCACTTTTGGCTCCATCCAATCACCTTTCCTGCACTTTGTGGCGCCATCCAATCACCATTCTGCACTTTTGGCTGAGCCAACCATGCAGAAGCACAGAGAAGTGTCAAAAAAACATAATCGCTGAGGTGTAGTGCTCTTGAAAAGTGCTGCCTGAAAATCACATGACCCCTGTTCTATAAATCTACACTGTAATTGCCTTGTGAACGCCATTTTTCAGCTCACTTTCTGAATGTACAGACTGCTCTTAGTTAGATAGCATTTCCTCTCCATAGACAGCAAAAGTTAGGGATTTGTGTATTGCTGTCTTCATCTTTTTCCCACACCCAGAGCTGTTATTTGGCGACAATTGCAGGCTCACATAACTCTAACTCTCCATATACATGTATATATTATATATAACAGATCGCTTGGATTAGCTAATCATACTCAGTGCCCAAAGTTCGTTTTTTGCAGTTTTGGGGGTTCAGGAATTGTATAACACACTGTCTCAAACTAGAACTTTTTACTGTTCGCCCAACACTACTGCTGAGTACAGAAGACAAAAGACAATGCTCTTTCATGTGATACGTAATTTAGAATTATATTGTAAGAAAAAAGCGATCCCGCTCACCTTTGTAGGTTGTGCTGGATACTTAGAGGCCCAACTCTCCGCTGATTTGAGTTTTTAATATCACAAGGCATTATGGGAAGAGAGCTGAAAACTCAAACACCCTCGATTGAATGTTACAAATCCTCAATTCACTTTTGACTCAATGAGGTCCTTTGTAAATAGAAATATAATTTCAAGCCAAGCAGTGTAGGCTCATCAGCAACATCTGATTGTTCGGGGTTTTTGCCACTCTTTGGTGCAGAGCAGAGCATGCTGGTTGGTAGGGTAGGCAATGGGATTGGCATGTGGGGAAGCACCAAAAAGATAAAGAGGTTGTGTAGGAGAAAAATGAGGGGTGAGTGTGTCTGGGGGAGATTGGGTGAGTGTGTCTGTCTGTTTCTGGGTGGGGGAATAAGTGTGTGTGTGTAGAGTGGGGGAGGGGAGTGAGTCTGTCTGTCTGTTTCTGAGTGTAGGAAAAAGTGTGCCTGTTGTGTGTATAAGCTGGGGAAAGGGAGGTGAGTGTGTCAGTGAGTGTAGATGGGAGAGTGGGGGTGAGTGTGTCTTGGTCGGGGGGGGTGGGGCTGAGGGAGAGGTGTTGAGTGTACCTGTCTGAGTGTGTGGGTGAGGGAGGGGGGGTGAGTGTGTCTGGGTGTGTGTGGGTGGTGGAATAAGTGTGTCTATGTGTGTGTAGGGTGGGGGAGGTGAGTTTGTATGGGGAGAGGTGGTGAGTGTGTTGGTCTGTGTGGGTGGGAGAGTTGGGGTGAGTGTGTCTGGGTGGGGGGAGAGGCTGAGCGTGTCTGTATGTGTGGGTGGGGGTGCGTGTGTCTGTGTGTGTAGAGTAAAGGAGAGGGTGAGTGTGTGTATTGGTAAAGAATGGGGAGGTGGAGGAGGGTTTCTTGTGGGGAGGAAGTTTTGTGTGGGTAGGGAGGGTAGAGTAGAGAGTCAGAGGGGTTGGATCAAGGGAGCACAAATGGAGAGGATGGGGCTTAGAGTCTTTGTAGTGAGACAACCCCCTTTAACTGATCTTGTGTGTGAATGTTAGCAAAGGTGCCCACATCTTCTGTGCAGATGGAGCTGGGGTCTGGTTTTTTTTTTGTATTTTTGATCATTTTTCTCAAGGTCAGCAGCTTCTGGCTTGAGTGTGTGGTACAATTTGTCACCATCATTGGCCAAAAAATGTCATGCAACCCCCGGGTACAATCAGGCCCGTTTTGTGGAAAACCGTCAGGTGCAAAACGAACATACACTGACTGAGTAGGCCCTGGGCGCTTTCCCGCCCACTTTTTTCCGCCTTTTTTGGGGGGGCCGAACCTTTTAAAAGGTCGGCCCCAAAACCCGAAGAATGGCCCAGATAACTAAGTAGGTTTAAACACAAGACGCAGACACAACAAACACGAAACAGTTACGGGAGGTCAAACTAGCCAGGTCAGCAACAGTCGGGAGAAGCAGTACAGAATCACTAAAGCAGAGGAATAGTAGGTAAGTATAGTCAAGGTCAGGTCACAGGTAAAGCAAGAAAGAGTAACAGGCTAGCACACAGGCACAGAAAGTAACCAGTATAGCAGGCAGGGATGAATGGCACAAGGACTAGCCGAGTGCTGGAGGACACTGACTATGGGCGTTGGCCAGAAATCAATTAACAGAGCAGAGTATGACGATGTTCACACTGGTGCAAACAAATATAAAGAAACTGCGGCGGAAACTGTGTTTTTTATTGCAACAGCCGTGGCCGGCGACCAGAGCTCAAAGCTGGGGGTCTGTAAGGCGCCCACATCTTCTGTGCAGATGAAGCTGGGGGTCCAAAGAACCACATATACAATATTTGGTTTTATTTTTTGTACATTTTTCTCAAAGTCAGCAGCTTCTGGCTTGAGTGTGTGGTACAATTTGTCACCATCATTGGCCAAAAAATGTCATGCAACCCAGGCTACATCAGGCCAGGTGTGTGGAACCTGTCAGGTGCACACGAACATACACTGACTGAGTGAGGCCCTGACGCTGTTCCCGACCCACTGTTCCTGCCTTTTGGGGGTGCCTGAATCCTTAACAGGTCGGCCCCAACCTGAAGAATGCGAGATAGACTAAGTAGGTGAATACACAAGACGCAGACACAACACACACGAAACAGTTACGGGAGGTCAAACTAGCCAGGTCAGCAACAGTCGGGAGAAGCAGTACAGAATCACTAAAGTAGAGGAATAGTAGGTAAGTATAGCCAAGGTCAGGTCACAGGCAAAGCAAGAAAGAGTAACAGGCTAGCTTACAATGTGACCACAAGCCTGTAACACTACTGCCTTCCCATCAACCCTTAATACACCTTCATCTTACCCTCCATACCTGAATACACCTGTGAGGAACTGGTCAGGGGCACACGAGGTGACACCGACAGAGTGAGGCGCTGATGCTGTTCCCGACCCACCATCCCTGCCTTTTTTGGGAGTGCCCGACTCCTTAACAGGTCGGCCCCAACTGAAGACTGCGCAAAACACTAAGTAGGTGACTACACAAGACGCAGACACAACAAACACTGAACACAATCACAGAAGGTCAAACTAGCCAGGTCAGCAACAGTCGGGAGAGGCAGTACAGAGTCACTGACACAGAGGAATAGTAGGTAAGTATAGCCAAGGTTAGGTAACAGGTTAAGCAAGAAACAGAAACAAGCTAGCACACAGACACAGAAAGTAACCAGTATAGCAGGCAGGGATGAATTGCACAACGACTAGCTGAGTGCAGAAGGACACTGACTACGGCGTTTGCCAGGAATCAATTAACAGAGCAGAGTATGACGGTGTTCACACTGGTGCAAACAAATATAAAGGAACTGCGGCCGAAACTGTGGTTTTTATTGCAACGGCCGTGGCCCGCGACCAGAGCTCAAAGCTGGGGGTCTGTCAGGTGCCCACATCTTCTGTGCAGATGACGCTGGGGGTCCAAAGACACCGAATGAGTGAGGCCCTGATACTAATCCCGGCCCATTGTCCCTGGCTTTTGGGGGTGCCCGACTCCTTAACAGGTCAGCCCCAACCTGAAGAATGCGAGATACACTAAGTAGGTGAATACACAAGATGCACACACAACAAACACGAAACACAGTTAGGGGAGGTCAAACTAGCCAGGTCAGCAACAGTCGAGAGAGGCAGTACAGAATCACTAAAGCAGAGGAATAGTAGGTAATTATAACCAAGGTCAGGTCACAGGTAAAGCGAGAAACAGAAACAAGCTAGCACACAGGCACAGAAAGTAACCAGTATAGCAGGCAGGGATGAATGGCATAAGGACTAGTCGAGTGCTGGAGGACACTCTGTTGGCCAGGAATCAATTAACTGAGCAGAGTATGAATGTGTTCGCACTGGTGCAAACAAATATAAAGGAACTGCGGCCGAAACTGCGGTTGTTATTGCAACGGCCGTGGAGGGCGACCAGAGCTCAGAGCTGGGGGTCTGTCAGGCACCATCATGACCATGTCCATTGTAGTTGAGAAATATTCTTCACCTTCTAAATTCAGGTGTCTAAGCATATTCCATCCTCTGGAGCTTGCACCAAATTCTTGGAGCGGAGGTCAAGACCTCTCCGAACCTCCTCTTGTGGAATGTCAATTCCAGGCCTGATACATGTGTCTACGTACTGTGCATCTGAAGGAAGACCAGATACCCCACTGTCGAATCACTTTGCTTCCACGCATGACCTTCACTTAATAACAAGTAGCATCTCTTATTAAATTTCCATGCCCTTTGATGTAGCGAGACACTGTTATTAGGTAACTATTGAACAAACTTTGCTACGGTTTAATAAAGAATGGAATTCATTATAGGAACATTTATCAGCCCGGCCGGTCAGAAGGATAAATAAACAGGAGATTAATCATCCCTCTAGGAGGAAGAAAACAACCCAAACGTTGGGTTTATCTGCTGCACTGACATATACATCATAGTTAGGACTCTTCAAAAGATGTGTCCTACCATATGGAACTGATGAGGGCCATTGGAGGATACTGCTATGCCAGCATTGTCTGCACCTCCTGACTGCGCTCTAAGACAATAAATAGTCTCCGTGTTTATGTGATGGACCCCGCTCGCATTAATCATTAGTAAGGGTCACGTCTTTGCATTCGTTAGAATTGTCATATTGGCTATGGAAGCCAGGCAAGAGTTACGAATCAAGCAAAAATGTAAAGGGGTTGTCTCACTACAAGGTTTGATTGTTATGTTAAAGATCCTGCAAAAACAAGTCACATTGCAATATATATCCATTAACAACATGTAACATAATCAAAGTTACGGACCTTGCCAGAGCAAGGCAAGGAAACAAACAGCCAACGCATTTCAAGCTGCACTAGTCCTTAAAGGGGTTGTCTCACTACAGGGATTGCTGCTTTTTTTGTTTCTTGCAGAAACAAGTCACTTTTCAACATGTGTCCATTAACAGTGTCCTACCTATTCCTAGATATCCCCCTCTTGTATGGGCTGCATCAGCTCCTCAGGCCGCTATAGTTACAGACCTGTTTACTCTCTCATGATAGGCTGCCAGCACTGGTTGCTATAGCTACAGAGCTGTTTACTCTCTCATGATAGGCTGCCAGCACTGGTTGCTATAGCTACAGACCTGTTTACTCTCTCATGATAGGCTGCCAGCACTGGTTGCTATAGTTACAGACCTGTGCAATCTCTCCTGATAGGCTTCCAGCACTGGTTGCTATAGCTACAGACCTGTTTGATCTCCTGAAGGCTGCCAGCATTGGTCGCTATAGCTACAGACCTGTTCCATCTCTCCTGATAGGCTGTCAGTGCTGGTCGCTATAGCTACAGACCTTTCCGATCTCTCCCGATAGGCTGCCAGCACTGGTCGCTATAGCCACAGACCTGTCCGATCTCTCCTGATAGGCTGCCAGCGCTGGTTGCTATAGCTACAGACCTGTCTTCTACTGCAGCCTAGTAGAAGCCAGTAAACACGCCCCTGAATTCAAAATGAAAATGAATGAATTCAAAATGAAACCAAGAAAACAGGACTGAGGTAAGATAAATCAATGTAGTGAGACAACCCCTTTAAGGATAATGCAAATATCTTAGTATAAATTGCCTTATTCCCCGTTGAAGAGGTATTCTCACCTCATTGACTAGCCTTAAACTTGTATGCAAAGGTAAATAAAGACTATTACCAAATACCTTGCTGTTCTGATTTTGCTTCATTTCAGAGTTATCTCATGGTTGTTTGCAGAAACTTTCCTAGGTTAGGCCTGGTTCACATAAGCGGCGGAGGTTCCATTTGGAACATTCCTTGCATGTTGTGTGGGGAATAATGGAAGAAACGACAGACACCATGGCGGAAACATTAGGTGTCCGTTGTGAAACAGAACCCTAGGTGTCCGTTTTCACCGCGCCAACGTATGTTCCGAGTGGAAACTCTGATGCAGCTGTGCACCAAGCCTTACTGACCACCTCTCATTGCTCTAGCAGTGGTCGGGCTGGTGATGTCGCTCTCTGCTGTGTTTTATAAGCAGGATGGAGCTTCTTAGTGTATGATCTTATCTTTCTTCTGAGAAAAACTTTAATCCTTAGATTTACTGACCTGGGAACTTTTACCATCCTGTCAGGTCTGCAGAGTACGGTGATGTCACTCCGCTGTGTTTTATAAGCAGGATAGAGCTTCTTAGTCTCTGATATTATCTTTCTACTGAGAAAAACTTTAATCCTTAGAGTTACTGACCTGGGACCCTGTACCATCCAGTCAGGTCTGCAGAGTACAGTTATGTATATTACCAAATACATTGCTCTTCCAATTTTGCCTAACTTCAATGTTTAGAACAATTCTTATGTCTTGCTTGTTTACACAAGCTTATCTAGGTTACTGACCAACTCCTTTCGCTCTAGCTGTGGTTGGTCTGATGACGTCACCCCTGCTGTGTCTTATCATCTGGACAGAGCTTATCATATGATGTTATTTTTTAGCCCTTAGAGTTACCATCCTAGAAGAAGCCTGGTACCATAATGTCAGGTCTGCAGAACACCTAACTGTGTACTGCATCAAAGATCGCAGAGTCACTTAGCAGCAAACCATATGTCTTATACCAAGCCTTATCAAACACTCTCACAGTGCTCTAGCAGTGGTCGGATTGGTGATGTCACTTTCTTCTGTGATTTATAAGCAGGATGGAGCTTCTTAGTCTCTGATCTTATCTTTCTACTGAGAAAAACTTTAATCCTTAGAGTTACCATCCTGGGACCTGGGACCCTGTACCATCCTGTCAGGTCTGCAGAGTACAGTTATACATTACTATTACAATTTTGCCTAACTTCAATGTTGAGAACAATTCTTATCTCATGCTTGTTTATACAAGCTTATCCAGGTTACTGACCAACTCTCTTTGCTCTAGCAGTGGTTGATGACGTCAGATGACGTAACTCCCCGCTGTGTCTTATCATCAGGGCAGACGGATCTTATCATCTGAAGTTATCTTTGAAATTAGAAAAACTTTAGCATTACCAACCTAGAAGCAGCCTGGTACCATCATGTCAGGTCTGCAGAGCACCTAACTGTGTACTACATCAAAGATAGCAGAGTCGCTTAGCAGCAAACAGTGTCTCTTGGCCACATGTAAGGTATTTTTATCACTAACAGCTGCCTCTTATGGAAAATACAGCTAACATTTATAACCAGACTTCCTGCTTGGACAATGTGTTTGTTTTTCAAAACCCTCCCTATCCCATCAGTATTGTATCTGTAACAGGATTAGCTACAAATAGGCGATAGCAGAGCTGAAATGTCAGTCATTGCTGCAGACCTGCCCACCACCGTTACAGAAAGGGTGAGTCTGAAGACAGCTAGATGGGGCAACCCTGGTTCATGTTTTTTATCACTGCCTTCCAAGAGCCATAACTTTTTTTATTTTCCTGTTTACATGGCGGTATGAGACTTGTTTTTTGTAAAGTTGTATTTTTTTGGTATTATTTAATACACATGTAATGTATTGGGGAACCCCCCAAAAAATGTTTGTAGGGTCTAACTGGAAAAAATAAGGGGTTAACTTTTACAGAGTTCTTCCTTGGGCTTTTTTTTCTCAATTTATTCAAAGAAATAAAATATTCCTATATATGGAGAGTGGTGAGAAATGACCCCCATCTGCAGGGACACTCCCAAAAAACATTAAAAAAAACTTTACATAAATTAGGTTTACAGTCAAGGCTAGAGGACCAATGACAAAATGGAAAGAGGTCATTGTGTGCCTGGTATCATGGCTCATTTTGGAAAGAGTCTGGAAAAAGTCTGAAGAAGAGTTCTATGCTGTAGTAAAAGGGTGTTCCCACCATAGACTTTGATAACATATCGATAGGATAGGCCATCAAAATTTGATATGTAGGAGTCCCACGTCTTGGAAATGGGCCCTCAAAAGTCTTAGCTCAGAATTGAAAGATGGTCATGCTTGCCCACGACTCTCCATTCTGTTCAGAGTTCTGAGTATGGCTGAATACAGCATTCCCTAGTACTGGGAACTCACATTGAACAGAATGGAGAACACAGCGCTCCCCTGAACTGGGAACTCCCATAGAGCAGAATGGAAAACGCAGCGCTCCCCTGTACTGGAAACTCCCATAGAGGAGAATTGAGAACACAGCTCTCCCCTGTACTGGGAACTCCCATAGAACAGAATGAGAAAAAAACAGCGCTCCCCATGTACATAGGTCAACTCATAGAACACGCAATGGAGACCCACAGCTCGCAGCGCTCTCCCCTGTACTGGGAACTCATACAGAACAGAATGGAGAACACAGCGCTCCCCTGTACTGGGAATCCCATAGAACAGAATGGAGAACACCAGCGCTCCCCTGTGTACAATGGGAAAACTCCTTACAGGAACAGAATGGAGAGCACAGCGCTCCCCTGTACTGGGAATTACCATAGAACAGAATGGAGAGGACACAGCGCTCCCCTGGACTGGGAACTCCCATAGAACAGAATGGAGAACACAGCGCTCCCCTGTACTGGGAACTCCTACAGAACAGAATAGAGAACACAGGGCTCCCCTGTACTGGGAACTCCTACAGAACAGTAGATGGAGAGAAACACACACGCTCCCCTGTACTGGGAACTCCCATAGAACAGAATGGAGAACACAGCGCTCCCCTGTACTGGGAACTCCTACAGAACAGAATGGAGAGCTGGCCCATAGAACAGAATGGAGATCCGGTCATGCTTGTGCATGACTCTCCATTTTTCCTATGGGAGCTCCCAGTACAGGAGGGCTGGACTCACAACTTCCATAGAACAGAATAGAGAGTCGTCCGTATGGGTGACCGCTCTCCACTCTGAGCCAACATTTTCAGGGGCCCGTTTCTGGGATTGGATATTCCATCAAAGTCTGATAGTTGAGGGTTTCCACCTCTGGGACCTGCACCGATCTCGGAAACAGGCCCCAACAGTGTTGGAGAGGACAAAGAGCTGGTCTGGTTTGTATTATGAGAGTTCCCAGTATAGGACAGCGGTGTGTTCGACCATACGCAGATTACCCATAGAACAGAATGGAGAGTTGTGCGCAAGAGCAACTTGCGACACTTTTGAGGCTTGTTCCTGAGATCTTTGCAGGTCCCAGATGTGAGACCCACATCTATCAGACTTGAATAGCCTATCCTATTGACTTACCAACAAAGTCTATGGTGGCAACTCTCCTTTAACATAGGATACACCCAAAGAACTTCTATTTATGATGACGTCTTCAATGGAAAGGAAGGCAATAGGACGGAGCTTGCTTAAAGGGGTTGTCTCATCATAGAGCAAAGCAGCATTCTTTCATTCATGCATCCTGTCACTTCCTGGTCAAGCTCTGGGTAATTAGCATATGAGCTAATTATGAGATATGAGATAATAACTTCTGGTTATTAGTCTAGATTAGATAAACAATCTCCTGCTCTGAGGTCCAGAGAATCATCAGAGCTAAAGTAAACAGAAGTAATTAGTGTCTTTTGTCTGAAAGATCAGATGACACACAGGCTCTCAGGCTGCTGGCAGATCTGTGCTGTGACCTGTGTGATGACATCACTCCCTGCTATCAGATAAGACAAACAGCAGGGAGAACAAGCAAACAGGTCGGTAACTAGAGAAACCTGAAAGCTCTCAGAATGTGATAAAATCTCTTGTAGCTCCTCAACAAAAAAAAAAAAATGAACAAAGCAATATATTTTGAAAACTTAGTATTCCCTACATGTTGAAAGCTAATCATTGTAGTGAGACAACCCCTTTAAGGGCATTAAAGGGGTTTTCCAGTAAAAATATATTCCATTGGGCTCAGGGTGGTCCTAAATAGAAAAAAAACCTAGTACTCACCTATATGTCCCTTTCCACTATCGCTGCCGGTGATCCGCTCCTCTTGACTCCCCAGTTCTTCTCCTTACACAGAGGAGAGGCTCCATTGTAAGTGAATGAGCGTGAACCTCTCTTTGTCAGGACCAGGGCCATCTTTTCCACTGGGCACACTAGGCAGTTGCCCGGGGGCCCCACAAGTATAGGGGCCCCCTGGTGGTGTATGTATGTCACAGGAATACAAGAAACATACCCTGGATCCCTTGGTTGGCTTTGCTTATTTAACTGTTTGTGTGTTTTTAGGATGTGCAAACAGTTACAAACCATGGTGGAGAAGGGAGCTTAAAGGGGTATTGCCACGATCTAATGTTGACGTGGGATCCTCCAAAATGGGTATTTAATAACTTTTCTGAATATATGTCATTAAAAAAAAGTGAAGCCTGGGAGATCTACAGCCTTCCTTACATGCCCTCAGTTTCCTGACAGTTTACATTAGACAAGACCAGGAGCTGACAGGAGCTGATCTGGCCGGGCTTGCATTGTTTGCACTTCTTATCTAATGGCAGGGAACATGAACGAACTTTGATGGGACTGGGGAGAAAAGATCCTGTGTCTTTTGTATAGAGAATCCACTGGTTGTAATGTAATTATCTGAGTAAACATGCAGACGCTCCCTGCTCAGCCCTGCATCAGTTTGTGAACAAATGAAAGAACGCTGCCTGCTCAGAGCTTATTTTCTCTCCTGTGCACAATACAGTTCTCCCCTGTGGATTAGCAAAACAATGTTTGCTCAACTACAGAGACTGAGTATCAGGAGCGTGCATGGGAGGTGGAGCGATGACATCACAGAGGAGGTACTTGTTTTTTTAAACACAGAAACACAGCGCCCCTTTTTTCAATCCCCAAGAGGGGAGTATCAGCCTGTTAGGTGAGGACCTTACTTCTTGGCAAAACCCCTTTAAAGGGGTTGTCTCACTACAGGGATTGCTGCTTTTTATGTTAAAGATCTTGCAAAAACAAGTCACTTTGCAATATGTGTCCATTAACAGTGTCCTACCTATTCCTAGATATCCCCTCTTGTATGGGCTGCATCAGCTTCTCAGGTTGCTATAGCTACAGACCTGTTCTATCTCTCCTGATAGGCTGCTAGGACTGGCTGTTATAGCTACAGACCTGTTCAATCTCTCCTGATAGGCTGCTAGGACTGGCTGTTATAGCTACAGACCTGTTCAATCTCTCCTGATAGGCTGCCAGCACTGGTTGCTATAGCTACAGACCTGTTCAATCTCTCCTGATAGGCTGTCAGCACTGGTTGCTAGAGCTACAGACCTGTTTGATCTCTCATGATAGGCTGTCAGCACTGGTTGCTATAGCTACAGACCTGGCTTCTTCTGCAGCCTAGTGGAAGCCAGTAAACACGCCCCTGAATTCTAAGTGAAACCAAGAAAACAAGACTGAGGTGAGATGAATCATTGTAGTGAGACAACCCCTTTAAAGCTCCCTGCCCTGCCAAACAGTCTTGTAGGCTGATGGTGTCCAGACATAAGTGGCATGGTAATATGGGTGTGCTTGGGAGGGTGGGGGGGCTCGAGGACTTGCCACGTGTGATGTCATGTATTCGGGCAGGGCTCATGCAGTGCTCATGCCCAGGGGCCCATAGTTATAAAAGACTGCTCTGGTCAGGACGAGAACCCAAAAATCGAGGGGAGCGGATCCCGGGAGTGACAGAGACAGTGTACAGCTAGGTATTAGACTTTTCTTCTAATTAGGAGCACTGTGGTCCCAATGGAATATATATATTTTTTTTACTGGACAACCCCTTTAAAGGGGTTGTCTCACTACATTGATTCATCTTAACTCAGTCCTGTTTTCTTGGTTTCACTTTGAATTCAGGGGCGTGTTTACTGGCATCCACTAGGCTGAGGTAGAAGCCAGGTCTGTAGCTATGGCAACCAGTGCTGTCAGCCTATCAGGAGAGATCGAACAGGTCTGTAGCTATAGCAACCAGTGCTGGCACCCTATCAGGAGAGATCGAACAGGTCTGTAGCTATAGCAACGAGTGCTGGCAGCCTATCAGGAGAGATTGGACAGGTCTGTAGCTATAGCAACCAGTGCTGGCAGCCTATCAGGAGAGATCAACCAGGTCTGTAGCTACAGCAACGAGTGCTGGCAGCCTATCAGGAGAGATTGAATAGGTCTGTAGTTATAGCAACCAGTGCTGGAAGCCTATCAGGAGAGATTTAACAGGTCTGTAGCTATAGTAACCAGTGCTGGCAGCCTATCAGAAGAGATCAAACAGGTCTGTAGCTATAGCAACGAGTGCTGTCAGCCTATCAGGAGAGATCGAACAGTTCTGTAGCTATAGCAAACAGTGCTGGCAGCCAATCAGAAGAGATCACACAGGTCTGTAGCTATAGCAACGAGTGCTGGCAGCCTATCAGGAGAGATTGAACAGGTCTGTAGCTATAGCAACCAGTGCTGGCAGCCTATCAGAAGAGATAGAACAGGTCTGTAGCTATAGCGACCTGAGGAGCTGATGCAGCCCATACAAGAGGGGATATCTAGGAATAGGTAGGACACTGTTAATGGACACATATTGCAAAGTGACTTGTTTTTGCAAGATCTTTAATATAAAAAGCAGCAATCCCTGTAGTGAGACAACCCCTTTAATTACTATAACTACTGTATAGTGTTAGGAAACTCTCCACCTGACGTCTATTTGCTTTCACAGCAGACTACCACATACTTACGTGCACTTAAAGGTAACACAAAAGAAGAAAAAAAATCCCATGATGGATTCTCCTTAGCACAACCTAAAATAACAGCGGCGGCGTATTTCTCCGTGTGACTGAGCCGTGAACAATGAACCTCTGAGCTGGAAAAGACCCTACAGATCCCTCATTTCGAGCAGATCCTTAAATATATAAACACACAAAGGAGTGACAATATTAGTCCTCGAGCTCCTAAGTGATACCACTTGTAAAGCCATGAAACGCAGGCAGGAAAAACAGCCCCGAACCCGTCAAACACGCGGTAATGTGAGAAGAGGAGCGAAAATTGCCGGGAGGCCAAATATTTACCTTCGGATCCACGTTTAGTATTTTCCTGTCCCGCTTATTTTTAAACAGTAATCCAGATGAATTCTCTGCAATCACTTGGTAATTTGGACTCGCGTTTGAAGTCGAAACATGGGTTTCCCAGTTGTAGAAGCTGCAGAAGTGGGAAAAGAACAGGAAAGTAAAAGTACGAGTCTGGTCGAGTGGAGCTAATGTCAAATACTGGACACAAATTATTGTATATATTATATGAAATTTATTTTGTAGCATCATTAGATCCAGGGGGTTCACATACATTGCATTAAGTAATACAAAATATAGGCTCCGTTCATGTGAGGACATGCACCTGTTCCACCTGTTTATAGCGTCGCTGCTTTCCTCCGTGCTCCAAGACCAACGGACCTCAAAGACGCAATAGAAAAAGGAAAAAAAAACTCTAACAACATTCATTTATTAAGACATGGGTACAAAGGGTAAAAAAATTGTAGTTAGCGAGCAATGCTAACGCGTTTCGGGCATATTGCAAGTTGCCTTTGTTCACAGCATGCCCGAAACGCGTTAGCAGTGCTCGCTAACTACTATTTTTTTACCCTTTGTACCCATTGTCTAATAAATGAATGTCGTTTTTTGCACTCAAAGCTGGATTGGAGGAATTTTTTTCCTTTTTCTATTGCAGGTTCACATACGTAACAGAACACAAGTCCAGAAAGCCCATTCCATTCCATGAACAAGTGGAAAAGAACATGAAGGTAAAAGTAAGATTCTGGTCGAGTGGAACTAATGTCAAATACTGGACACAAATTATTATATATATTATATGAAATTGAATTTATAGCATCATTAGATCCAGCGGGTTCACATACATTGCATCAAGTAAACCTCATACTAAATATAGGCTGTAGCTGACCTCCGTTCATGTGATGATATGCACCTGTTCCACCTGTTTATAGCGTCGCTGCTTTCCTCCGTGCTCCACGGCCAACGGACCTCAAAGACGCAATAGAAAAAGGAAAAAAATTCCTACAATCCGGCTTTGAGTGGCAAAAACGACATTCATTTATTAGACATGGGTACAAAGGGTAAAAAAATTGTAGTTAGCGAGCACTGCTAAAGCGTTTTGGGCATATTGCATGGTGCCCTTTTTCACATCATGCTGTGCAATATGCCCGAAACACGTTAGCAGTGCTCGCTAACTACAATTTTTTTACCCTTTGTACCCATGTCTAATAAATGAATGTCGTTTTTGCCACTCAAGCCGGATTGGAGGAATTTTTTTCCTTTTTCTATTGCGGGTTCACATACATAACAGAACACAAGTCCAGAAAGCCCATTTCATTCCATGAACAAGTGGAAAAGAACAGGAAGGTAAAAGTACGAGTCTGGTCGAGTGGAACTAATGTCAAAAAATGGACACAAAAAATTAAATATATTATATGAAATTGAATTTATAGCATCGTTAGATCCAGGGGGTTCACAATGCATTAAGCAAACCTCATACAAAATATAGGCTCCATTTATGTGATGACATGCACCTGTTCCACCTGTTTATAGCGTCGCTGCTTTGCTCCGTGCTCGGATTGTTTTTGTCCACGACGCAATAGAAAAAAGGAAAAAATTCCTCCAATCCGGCTTTGAGTGCAAAAACGACATTCATTTATTAGACATGGGTACAAAGGGTAAAAAGTAGTTAGCGAGCAATGCTAACGCGTTTCGGGCATATTGCAAATTGCCCTTGTTCACAGCATGCTGTGCAGTATGCCCGAAATGCATTAGCAGTGCTCGCTAACTACTATTTTTTTACCCTTTTTACCCATGTCTAGTAAATGAATGTCGTTTTTGCACTCAAAGCCGGATGTGGGTAGGAATTTTTCCTTTTTCTATTGCGTCGTGGACAAAAACAATCCGAGCACGGAGGAAAGCAGCGACGCTATAAACAGGTGGAACAGGTGCATGTCATCACATGAACGGAGCCTATATTTTGTATGAGGTTTGCTTAATGCAATGTGAACCCCCTGGATCTAATGATGCTAGAAATTCCATGAACACAGCTTATCCAGCAGTGAGCAGCAGAACTAGGCAGGCACACACAGGGTTAACTCTGGCAGCAAACCCCCTCCCCCTGCTGTATAGAAGTTACTGCAGTCAGAGGAGGAGAGCTGTCTGTGTGCTGAGGGGAGGGGGTAAGGGGAGGAGAAGAGGCAGACAGGAAGCACGCCCCTGAATTCAAAAATCCTTTGCTGCCAGACACACTGAGTTAGGCTGAAAGCCTATAGTGAGACAACTCCTTTAAGCCGACTGCCTGAAAAGTAGTTAATGACCAGAACATTTTTTTTAGTTTTTGCCTCCTTGCGTTTCAACAGTTGTAACTTTTTTATTTTTTTCAATGACGCAGTTGGATGAGGCCTCGTTTTATTCGAGACGAGTTGTACTTTATGGGGGAATAGTTTAAGTTCACTTATAAATAATTGCAGAATTAAAAAAAAAATTTTTTTTGTTTTTTTATTTTATTTTTTACACCATTCCCATTTCACACTTAATAACTTGTTAGATTAATTCTACAGGTTATTACGGTCGTGTGGATACCTAATATGTGTAGGTATTTTTGTGTGTGTAATGTATGCACAATATTTTTTTATTCAATATTTATTTTTATTTTATTATTTATTTTTTTACACTTTTTTTTGTTTTTTTTTTTTACTTTTTTTTTTTTACTCCCATGAAGAGAGAACTGTTTTACATTTTTTTTTGTTTTTACACTTAGTAATGTATTAGCATATTCATATATGCCAATACATTCTAATCTGTGTCAGTTTGACACAGGCAGTGATCTGGACAGCACACAGTCTGTCCTGGTCACTGGCTTGTTACACAGACAGCTCTGGGGCTACTCTAGGTCCCTAGGGCTGACTGTGCAGCCGCTCCCCGGGCTCTGTCGGGTCACCGGGTGTTACGATCACAGAGCAGGGGAACCCTTTGATTGCGCTGCGGTAACGCTCCGCCACAATCAAAGGGTTAAAGCATCAGGTTGCAGAGGTTTCCTCCGCTCCCCGTTGCTCACAGGAGATGCTCTGGGATCGGGTCTGTGTAGTACAGCTCCGATCCCGGCGCAATTGCTGCGCCGGGCTCCGCAAACCCCGTTATCTAAAGACGTCGCTGTAGACGAACGACCCGCACCAGCCGACGTCTAAAGTCAGTGGACAGTTGTTAAGGGGTTAATGTTGATTGAACTGTTCTAGAAAAGTTAAAGGGGTTTTGCCATGATCTCATTTCATACCTCCTGCATCCAGCTATGTGTGCTCAGAAAGGGGCATGTGTGATTTGTTTGAATTGCATATCAGGTGACCCAGCAGGATGACATCACCAGGCCTTTCCTCTCTCTGGTCAAACAAAGGTCTGTTTATGTAAAGAGAAGTGAGTTGCTACAATGTAGCTCAGAGGTAACATTTTTGCTTTACAGCACAAGGATCCTTGGTTCAAATCCCTGCAGGAACTTAAAGGGGATGTATCGCTTCTTTAGTTCAGCTGATTCATACTGCTCTCAGCTTCTCAACTCTAGAAATGCAGGGGCGTTTCTTCCCCTCCCAGCTGGGAGACATCATCCCCCCCCTTCACTGTTCATGCTGGCTCCTGAACTCCCACCTCCCCTCTCTGAGTCCACATGTCACTGTGTCTCCCCCTATCAGTCTTATTTTGTAAGAGCTGTATACATACCACAGTCTACATTCAATCTAGACTGAGCACTGATCTCTTCTCCTCTCACAGCTGGAGATTTGTTACAGTTGAATCCAGCTTTCTATGAAGGCACAGATCTCCCTTCTATGGCAGGAGAGTTAGGCACCGAGTCACAACTGTGCTGTTTTCTGATTGTAGAATCTGCTACAAGTGTGTTTCTGCTTGGTGTGCAGAGAGAAATTGCTACGGCAATTGTGTGTCAGAGAGGCAAGGATGGACACACAATTTTGCTTTTTCCTGATTGTAGAAGCCCTGCAGTGTTATTTTCTGTTTCTTTGGCTGTGCAGAGTGAAAATGTGCCGGTCCTTGTTGAGCGAAAGGCAAGAATGCAAGCTCGTGAATACTGCCGACCGGGGCCGAACAGAATGTAAATGAGCTCTCTCAGCTAGTGAAATGCAAGGAGGAGGATCCGACCATCACTGGATATCAGTGTAGACAGAAAACAGAAGATAAGGAAAACTGTGAATACAAGACAGCTTTGCTAATGACATCCAATGCAAAGTTGTTTGTTTTTACTGCCCCCCTTATTCTGAAGACCATTTAATGAAATGATACAACCCCTTTAACTTGTGGATTTTTTCCTCTTTATCAATGCACAGACTTCATTGAGGTCTCTTTTTTTATTTGCACTGTTTGACTTATTACTAACGAGAGCAGAGGACGGGAGTAAAATGTCGGCACCCGGGGTTTGAACACTCAATAGCTGCCTAAGAAGAGAGGTGATGTCGAGCATGTGCGACCAGGACTGAGTTCTCAGCCCTGGTCGTATCCCCTGGAGACGAGCTGTAAACAATGGTTCACTAAGGCTAGGTTCACACGGTGTAATTGCGCGACGTATTTCGCCCCGAATTTAGGCGGTGTGGTTGGGGGTGGGGCTGTGGGGGGGGGAGGCACTAGCCCGCCAGCCCCATAGACATTCATTATCCATGGCGTGTATACGCCGTAAATAATTGACATGTCACTTTCTCCCTGTTCGACGTATTGTGTGAGTAGGGAGAGGATTACATAGTTCTCTATGAGAACTGTGGATTACCGTAATGACTGGGGCGTATCTCGCCCTGTATTTAGCGCAGTACGGCGCAAAATACGGGACGAAATACGTCCTAGTTTTAGCGGTGTGAACATGGTCTAAAGGAGCAGCTAAAACAAAAACGGTGCATAATTTTTAATAATGATGAATGGTGAAAATGTTTATTTAATTTTCAAACTTCCCACCTCAATTTTACTTTGTGGCAAAACCCCTTTAAGTTCTAGTAGAAGTTCTCATATTTTTAGAACTCGAACCGAACCGAACATTTTACTGTTCGTTCGAGTAAAGTTCTAGATCTAGTTCGACGCGCCAATTTCAGTTTCTTTTTCAGCGGCTTTCTACACTTTTGGCTCCATCCAATCACCTTTCTGCACTTTTGGCCCCATCCAATCACCTTTCTACACTTTTGGCCCCATCCAATCACCTTTCTGCACTTTTGGCCCCATCCAATCACCTTTCTGCACTTTTGGCTCCATCCAATCACCTTTCTGCCCTTTTGGTGTCCATCCAATCAGTGCAGAGCACAGAGAAGTGTCAAAAACGTCATCGCTGAGGTGTAGTGCTCTCATTGGCTGCTAAAATCACATGACCATGTTATGTATATTTCACTGTATTGCCTTGTGAACGCCATTTTCAGCTCACTCCTGTATCTGTACAGACTGCTCTTAGTTAGATAGCATTTTCTCTCCATAGACAGCAATAGTTAGGGAGTTTGGTATTGCTGGCTGCATCTCTCCCACACCCAGAAACTGTTATTTGGTGACATTTGCAGCCTCACATAACGCCTAACTCTCATATACATGGATATATATTATACAGAGGGCTTGGATTTGCTAAATCATACTCAGTACCCCAAAGTTTTTCCAGTTTTGGGGGTTCAGTAATTGTATAACACACTGTCTCCAAATCTCCTATGTGTCAAAGGGGCTTTTGGGCCACCGGAGGATGCAGGGCCCTGTAGCAGCTGCTAGTGCTGCACCTCCTATAGATACTTCCCTGCTTGCAAGCTGTCCTCATCTTTTAAGTTACCCATTGAAAGGAATGAAGTATTTTAGCCTCTCAATTTTTTTCTGTCACTCTTAGAGCCGAATTTTCTTCACTAAGTTGTTCCACGTCTCCAGGTTACTGTTATGGATGTAATTCCAGCTTCTCCTCACCTGTGTAGGTATAAAAATTACCCAGAACATCTTCTCCCATTGACTTTAATGGGGTTCAAGTTCGAATAGAACCTTGAACCGAACTCCCTAAAGTTTGAGGTTCTATTCGAACTAGGACTTTTTACTGCACGCTCATCTCTAATCATTATATTTTCTTTATAATTTTCTCTCCTATAGTTCAGTACTTTTGTAATATACGTTCTTAAAAAAAACTGTGGGAATCCTGCAGTTCTAAATCAGCTGTTTGATGACAGGGAGTTTAGTAGTTCTGTATTGCCACACACAGGAAATAGCTCTGTGTCCAGCCCAGGAGATCAGACGATTGAAAAGGTTGGGCTTTTTTAGGGCAGCCTTTGAAGCCGCACCCTTTTTAACATGAGGGAGGAAACAGATGGATTTTGATGACCAAGAAGTTGGGAGGGATAAAGATAGAGTGCCGCAAAGGATCCAGGGGCTTGTAGTTTTGCAGGGTAAGGTAACAGCTATCAAACAAAAAAATGCTGCTGCTCTGCTGCAGAGAAGGGAGGCCACATACAGCAGAAGAAAAACACAATTTAGCACAGAAAATGGGAAATGTAAAGGTGTAAAGACTGACATTGAGGGCGACATGTATGAATTCGAATGCGTACTTTTTTTTTATCTTGGCGCCGACACCAGAGTTCTAAATAGATATAGAAGAGTGTAGAATATGACAGATTTTTGGCGCATTACATAGAGCTTAATGTGCCACATTTTGTATGGGCATAGAGTGTAAATCTCGCCAAACTTGGCGCACTAAGCTCTATATAATGCACCTAAAATCTGTCATATTCTACACTCTTCTATATCTATTTAGAACTGTGGTGTCGGCGCCAAGTAAAAAAAAGTACGCATTCGAATTCATACATGTCGCCCTGAATTTTTTTAATTTTATTTTTGGTTTGCTGGACAACCCTAATAATTGTGGAATAGAATTGGTTTCAATATCTTTTAATGAACTAATGAGGTACAAGCAGGGGCAAAACTCGCAACTGTAAGGCACTTTTCACACTTACGTGAGAGGTTCTGTTGGGATTAAGTGAAAAAATAAGAGATACATATGCTAATTGTTCTGGTAAAATAATGGACACCAAGGTGAAAACTCAACAGGGTCCATCAGGTGGCATTGGTGTCCACTGTAAAATGGATCAGATTCCCCCTCTGCAATTTAGGTTATGAATGGGAGGCAGGATGAAGAAAAAAAGCCAGCAATTGTAACATTAGATACATTAGGCCTCCTAGAAAACTTGAACAAGTGACTACTTTCTTGTTTGTACTATGTACTACAGTACTTATATCCAGCAGTATGTAGTCACTTTAGTGATTGCCTAATACACCATGCCTATGGCAGTGTGTAAAGTGGCACAGTCATGGCAAGCCTGATAGCTTTGGTTTCTTGAATGTCCTCTCATTATGGGCGACATGTATGAACGGGCGGGGCTTCACCAGATATCTGCCATCTTTTCAGCCCGTTATCAGGCGCAGCCCAGTTCATACATTTTCAAATCTCCTGCACGCCTTTGACAGGGATAGTGTAGGGGCTTTTTAGGCATCGGCACGTGTGTGGGGTCGCCCTTGTCGGGGCACTAACCCTACTTTAGGTAGTTGTTGATGTTAGGGTTTGCAAGGGCTCTGAGTTTTGTATTTTGTATATTTCTATCAGTATATTATAATAAAAGCTATGTCTTATTTCCAATAATAATATGTACTGGGACTTCCCTGTGTTGTAGTTTTACATGAAAACAGGTTTCAAACAGGAAATGCTGCTACTCTGCTGCTGAGAAGAGAGGTTACATACAGCACAAAAGAGACACAAATTAGAACAAAAACATGAGGAAGGAAACAGAGGCAGCATTGAGACTTATTGTGAGAGGAGGCGAACAGAAAAAGAACAGCAAAGTATCCTGGGGCTTGTAGTTTTATAGGGAAACAGATTACAAAAAGGAAATGCTGCTACTCAGCTGCTGAGAAAAGAGGTTACATACAGCACAAAAGAAACACAAATTAGCAAAAAAAAAAACATAAGAAAGGAAACAGAGGCAGCACTGAGACTTAGTGTGAGAGGGTGAAAACAGAAAAAGAACAGCAAAGGATCCTGGGGCTTGTAATTTTACAGGGAAACAGGTTTCAAACAGGAAATGCTGCTACTCAGCTGCTGAGAAGAGAGGCTACAAACAGCACAAAAGAAACATAAATTAGCACATAAACATAAGAACGGAAACAAAGGCAGCATTGAGACTTAATGTGAGAGGGGGCAAACAGAAAAATATCAGCAAAGGATCCTGGGGCTTGTAATTTTACAGGGAAACAGGTTTCAAACAGGAAATGCTGCTACTCAGCTGCTGAGTAGAGAGGCTACAAACAGCACAAAAGAAACATAAATTAGCACATAAACATAAGAAAGGAAACAAAGGCAGCATTGAGACTTAATGTGGGAGGGGGCAAACAGAAAAAGAACAGCACAGGATCCTGGGGCTTGTAGTTTTATAGGGAAACAGGTTACAAAAGGGAAATGCTGCTACTCAGCTGCTGAGAAGAGAGGCTACATACTGCACAAAAGAAACACAAATTAGCACAAAAAACATGAGGAAGGAAACAGAGGCAGCACTGAGACTTAGTGTGAGAGGGGGCGAGCAGAAAAAGTACAGCAAAAGATCCTGGGGCTTGTAGTTTTACAGGGAAACAGGTTACAAAAGGAAATGCTGCTACTCAGCTGATAGAAGAGAGTCTACATACAGCACAAAAGAAACACAAATTAGCACAAAAAACATAAGAAAGGAAACAAAGGCAGCACTGAGACTTAATGTGAGAGGGGGCAAACAGAAAAAGAACAGCAAAGGATCCTGGGGCTTGTAGTTTTACAGGGAAACAGGTTACAAAAGGGAAATGCTGCTACTCACCTGCTGAGAAGAGAGGTTACATACTGCACAAAAGAAACACAAATTACCACAAAAAACATAAGAAAGGAAATAAAGGCAGCACTGAGACTTAATGTGAGAGGGGGCAAACAGAAAAATAGCAGCAAAGGATCCTGGGGCTTGTATTTTTACAGGGAAACAGGTTTCAAACAGGAAATGCTGCTGCTCACCTGCTAGAAGGAAGGACAACTACAAAAAGAAACACAAATTGACACAAAAACATATACAGGGGGATGATTAATGATGAAGCAAACCCATTAAAATAGCAGCAGGGGATCCTTTGTAAAACAGGGAAATACGGGTTTCAGACAGGAAATGCTGCTGCTCGACTGCAATGAAGGAAGGCAACATAGAAAAAGCACAAATGAGCACAGAAAATATTACAGGGGGATGATTAAAGACTCGAAGCAAGCCATTCAAGACTCAAGGTGGGGTCCTTTGTAAAATGGATCCAGTTCCACCTCTGCAACGAAAGGTCCAGATAGCTGAGCCAGGTCTAAAGGTCAATGGTTTGGCTAGCGGCCATGATTCCCAGCCTTGCACAAGTAAGACGGTAATCAACATTAGACAGGAGTAGTTAATGAGGTCCGGATGACTCATAATTGGGTTTGTGGTCTGACAAATAATAACTGATTTTGTCGACTTTGTGGGAATAAAATAAGCACCTGCGGCCGTATTCCAAGGTCACCTCCTTGGATCATGTCCACATGTAGACTGCGCTAAAGTGTGAGATGCACGGTCTTTCCATAGCTGGTGTAGGTGTCTCTGATTTGACATAGGAAAGTCATTTTGTAGCGTAAGAGATAAGTAAAGGACGACTATTAGTCTTCTCTAGAAATCACATCATCCCAGGAAGACATCAAAGAAGGGATAAAGCAACAAGCACACGTCTTCCCTGGAGCTTTGCACGTGATTGCTCGCATAAAGCTGAATAAACAGATTCTGAGATTGCTAATGCTTCTGACATTGCAATAATGTTAACCAGAAACACGGTAGACTGTAGACGCTTGTTCATTTAGCGCGAGGCATGGAACAAAGGCTGCCAAGTGCTATGCGTGCACTTGTCTCATGACGCAAAGAGCTCTGCTCCATAGATATCAAATGCATGGACCTTAAAGGGGTTTTCTCTTTTCAAAGATCATAGTTCAACAGGTGGGGACGAAAAATCTAAGCTTGTAGGCCCTTGGTTACCATAAGCAAAGTCCTAAGATTAGGAGAACGGGCCGTTTGCTTAATTCTTGGAAGTGATAGAGAGCTCCGGTCAGGTTATGCCCAGGTCCTGCTGCCCGGTCGTATTCGGGATGGAGTAGCTGTGGACGGGAGCGCGCAGGTACATGTGTGAACAGTGTCGGACTGGGCTGGCTAGGGCCCACAGGTAGAGTTGATTCAAGGGGCACACAAGCTGAGTCATTTATGGGCCCACCGGTGGAGTTTATTGTAGGGGCCCACCCTACAGTTACTGTAAACGGCTGTAGGAGCCTCCTATACGCTGCATCTTGCTTTTTGCCTCTCTTTTTTGCTTTTTTTGCCTCTTCTGGGGATGTTTATGCAGTTAAAAAACAACTTCAGGTCTACCATGCTAAGGGGCCCACTGGGCTTTCCCCTATAACCCTGTGGGCCAGTCCGAGCCTGTGTGTGAACAGGGATGAGAGAGAGAGATAGCAATCAGTCAATGTGTGCGGTGCGGGGTTGCTGTGTTCGTTCACTGACAGCAATCAGTCGACGTGTGCGTCGGGTTGCGGCGGGTTGTTGCTGCGGTTTTTCGTTCACTGACAGCAATCAGTCGACGTGTGGTGCGGGGTTTGCTGCGTTCACTGACAGCAATCAGTCAATGTGTGCGGTGCGGGGTTTGCCGCATTCGTTCACTGACAGCAACATCGACGTGTCGAGGTTTTTGTGGTGCTGGGTTTGCTGCGTTCACTGACAGCAATCAGTCAATGTGTGCGGTGCGGGGTTTGCCGCATTCACTGACAACAATCGGTCGACGTGTGTGGTGCGGGGTTTGCTATGTTCGTTCACTGACAACAATCAGTTGACGTGTGAAGTGCGGGGTTTGCTGCGTACACTGACAGCAATCATTCGAAGTGTGGGGCGAGGTTTGCTGCGTTAACTGACAGCAATCAGTCGATGTGTGCGGAGTTTGCTGCGTTTCGTTCACTGACAGCAATCAGTCGACGGTGTGCGTGCGGGGTTTGCTGCGTTCACTGACAGCAATCAGTCATGTGTGTCGGTGCGGAGTTTGCTGGTTCTTCACTGACAGCAATCATCGACGGGGTGCGGTGGTTTTGCTGCTTTCGTTAACTGACAGCAATCAGTCAACGTGTGTGGGTGCGGGTTTGCTGCGTTCATTCACTGACAGCAATCAGTCAACGTGTGTGGGGCGGGGTTTGCTGCAGTTGTTCACTGACAGCGATCAGTGGTCCTGAAGCAGAGAGAGAGATCTTATGGAGTCCCATGTAAAACCAAACAGAACACTATAGTTTTAAATGTAACAAGGTGTAATAATCTGCAGGATATATCACTGTGTGAGCGAGAGGAAAAAAAATCACCCATCTTTCCCAGAGTCCTGAATGTCAAATGCCCATTCTAGTTGCAAAGTATGTAGAGAGAGCAAGAAATGTAGATATACACTATGCAGTTACACTTCCAACGCCAGCTGAGAACCTCTCCCTACCCCCCGGCTCACACAGAATGAATTATCACTTGCACACTTTGGGGCGTGTCTGCAGAGAGAGAAGATACTCCCTGCTGGGAGGAGAAACACGCCCCTCCATTTCATAAGTTCTGCTTAGCAACCAGTATAAACGGCTGCCAAATGTTGAAACGATAAAACCCCTTTAACACTTTAGTAAAATTCTCATCAAAGTTTCCTGGGATAAAATAATGGAGTGCTGGCAAAATTTAGCTTTTTTTAGCTGCTGTTCATGGACCCTATTATTGGTTGCCGTGTAGCCCATTGGGTATAAACCACCGGGCAGTTACAGCTCATCTCTGAGTTCTGGAACTTCTGTGCAGAGGGCGCAGCTGTACACGTATTATGCAGCTGCCCGGGTGGAGAGCCGGCTGTCAGTGATAGCTAAGTTCTCAACTGAGAAGACAGGTGGGTTTATTACCGCCCCTGCCTTCCCTATCGCTATGTATAAAACGCTCAATGAGAGTTGTATACACATAGCATCAGACTAGGGTGCTGAATGGCCCACCAGTGGAATTTAATTTTGGGGGCCATCATTGGAGTCGATTCTGGGGACCACCACTGTAGTCCATTCTTGAGGCCCACCCAACAGCTCCTGTGCATGCTTCTTATACTCTGCCTCTTGTTTTCCCTCTTTCTTTCTGCCTCTCCCAAGGATGTTTATGTATATCGTAACTATTGGTTTTCTATTGTGTGGGGAAGGGGTGGCACCCTGAACCGAGCGGAGAACAAGGCAACAGGTGCACAGCACAACGCCGGGTAAGGTGAGCTGTTTTCGACTATTTCTAAGGATGTATATGTAGGTTAAAAGAATCTGCCATGCTCAGGGGCCCACCGGGGAGTCCTCCTGTTTTCCAGTGGGCCAGTCCAAGCCTGTTGGCTTCCTGCTTCCTGGCCCAGAGGTCACATTACTGTTGAGGTTTGGTAAGTGCTGCTTATCAAACCCAGATCAGCTCTGCAGTTAGTACAGGGGATGTATTTGCCCTTGATTTCCATAGTAACTGGGGCTTTTTCTGACCTAGAGTGGGCACAGTTTGCAAAATCAAATAACAAAAGAACAAACACATAAAATAAAATGTTATTAAAATGAATATGAACAGCCCAAAACACAACTTTTAGCCCCACCCTTGACAACACTAAGGGCGACATGTCTAAAATTTGGCATCAAATCAAATCAAAGCAATGTAAAGTGTACCTGAAATTACTATGCTTTCAAAAATCTGGTGTCTGGTCTACCTTGCACAGTAAACTTAATGCGCCTAAAAAGGCGCGTAATCGAGGCGCACAGCATATCAGTGCTAGTGTATGTAATGCGCCTCAATAGGCACATTGTGTCATGGAGGCGCACAGCGCATCATTGCTATTATATGTTCCTTTTTAGGCACATTACAATGTGTCATGCCCGGAGTATAAAGCTTTCTGGACGTTTTTCATACTATCTCATTGACTTCAACAGTACATTTAATTTTTTTTTTTTTTTTTTAAAAACATGGTTTTGAAATCTAACCTCAGAAAATCTAGGGGCTGGTTTTTAAAATCTGAAATCCGCGTGAATTTCCTGCTGGAAAGCTTTTTTGTAGACGGGAAATAAAGAGAAGAGTCAAAGGGGATAAAAAATTTCATCTAATAACACCACCCCCCTGATTTTTGCCCAAAAAAAGGTGTATTGATGATAAAAATCAACTCTTACAGAAAACCTTTGGAAAAATGTGAAAGAAAATTAAATAACATATTAAAATAATAAGAAATAAAATAACAATAAAATAATACGAAATAAAATAACATAATAAAATAATAAGAAATAACATAACAATAAAATAATAAGAAATAGAATAACATAATAAAATAATAAGAAATAAAATAACAATAAAATAATAAGAAATAATATAGCATAATAAAATAATATGAAATAAAATAATTTAGTAAAATAATAAGAAATAAAATAACAATAAAATAATAAGAAATAAAATAACAAAATAAAATAATATTATATAAAATAACTATAAAATAATAAGAAACAAAAGAACAATAAAATATTAAGAATTAATATTGCATAATAAAATAATAAGAATTATAATAATTAGTAAAATAATAAGAAATAAAAATAACAATAAAATAATAGAAATAAAATAACAAAATAAAATAATAAGAAATAAAATAACAATAAAAATAATAAGAAACAAAAGAACATAATAAAATAATGCGAAATAAAATAACATAATGAATTAATAAAAATAAAAAATAACAATAAAATAATTACAAAATAAAATAAAAAAATAATTGCTAAATAAAATTACATAATAAAATAATGCGAAATAAAAAAACAATAAAATAATGGAAATAAAATACATAATAAAATAATGCAAAATAAAATAACAATAAATTTATAAGAGATAAAATAATAAAACAATAATAAGAAACAAAATATCAAATAAAATAATGTGAAATAAAATAACATAATAAATTAATAAGAAATAAAATACAAAATAAAATAACAAAATAATAAGAAATAAAATTACATAAATTAATAAGAAATAAAATAATAAATAATAATAAGAAACAAATAACATACTAAAATAATAATAAATTCAATAAGAAATAGGACACAGAATAACATAATAAAATAATGCGAAATAAAATAACAATAAAATAATGTGAAATAAAACAACAAAATAAAATAATGCAAAATAATATAACAATAAATTGCTAAGAAATAAAATAACAAAACAATAATAAGAAACAAAATAACATACTAAAATAATAAATAATAAGAAATAAAATAACAATAAAATAATACAAAATAAAATAACATAAATTAATAAGAAATAAAATCACATAATAAATAATAGAAATAAAATAACAATAAAATAATAAGGAATAAAACGTTAAAAAAAACTGGATTTGTGATGCTGACAACTTGTAATTTTCGAATGTTTTATGTCAAACAGAAACAGTAAAGCGGTAGAGTCAAAACTAGCTGAAAAAGCCAGAAAGCCTGAAGCTGTGTCTCCGATACGTTAGGTGTGGTCTGATACTAAAACATAAATTAAAAGTAAATTCAAACCTGCTCTGGAATGATACAAAGGAAACAGAAGGTTATGGGAAATGCCTCTGGATAGAAGATCGATGAACTGGTTGGGAAAAAGAACGAGCCAATTTAAACACGGGTAATTCAAATCACTGCGTCTGAATGAACCACTTCCAAGGTTATTTCCACAGAACATTTGATAAAGATGTTATTAACGAAAAAAATGTGGCTTCATAACATAATCTTTCATTTCTAATATATCCAAGGAGTGATTGCTGTGGATGAAAACACGCAGTCATAGTAAGAGCCGTGCATGCTACATCCACCACTGCTATTACAAGGAGTTGATGTTAGGTTAATTTGATACTTATAAATGATTTCACCCAATGAGTCACTACTGCTAGAATCCTCTTGCACCATCTGTGGGTGCATGACTGGGACAAGGTATTCTGGTGTCTTAGGCAAATAAAGCATATAGCGCCCCCCATTGGAAATTCAGCCCACTCCATGCCTCTTTGTGTCCCCCCTTTCTGCCTGGGATGAAGTGGCACCCTACCTTTGCCCACCCATTGTCCAAGCCCTATGTGAGAACCCTCTGCATCATACCCATAAACGAGATGAATCAATTGGATTTCATATAACCTATGATATCACTTTGCTATGATCCCGTGAAGCCAGAATATTTGGCAATCTTAAAGGGTTCTGACCATGAAGTAAAATTGCTGTGTGAAGCTTGCAAATTACATAATAAACATTTTCACCATTCATCATTATTCGCTTTAGCTGCTCCCTTAGTATTCTATAGTGTACGGCTCGTGAGGAGAGCTCCTCAGTACTCGCCACACATGCTTAAACATCATCTCTCCTCTCAGGCAGCTACTGTCAGTCTCTTCCCTGCTTAGTAATCACACACACTCACTGCTGAGCGAATGTTCAACCTCAGATGCTGTCATTCTACTCCCGTCCTCTGTACTCCTTAGTAATCCCACACACTCACTGCTGAGAGAGTGTTCAACCTCAGGTGCCATCATTCTACTCCCATCCTCTGTACTCCTTAGTAATCACACGCACTCACTGCTGAGCGAGTGTTCAACCCCAGGTGCTGTCATTCTACTCCCATCCTCTGTACTCCTTAGTAATCACAAACACTCACTGCTGAGCGAGTGTTCAAACCCAGGTACTGTCATTCTACTCCTGTCCTCTGTACTCCTTAGTAATCACAAACACTCACTGCTGAGCGAGTGTTCAACCCCAGGTACTGTCATTATACTCCTGTCCTCTGTACTCCTTAGTAATCACACACACTCACCTGACGAGTGTTCAACCCCAGGTGCTGTCGTTCTACTCCCATCCTCTGTACTCCTTAGTAATCAAAACACACTCACTGCTGAGCAAGTGTTCAACCCCAGGTTTCTGTCATTCACTCCTGTGCTCTGTACTCCCTAGTAATCACACACACTCCCCTACTGAACAAGTGTTCAACCCCAGTGCTGTCATTTTTAACCTTCTCTGTAATCCTTAGTAATTCCCACTCACTGCTGAGCGATGTCAGTCCCCAGTGCTGTCATTCTCCTGTCCTCTGAACCTGTAATCACACACATCACTGCTGAAGAGTGTTCAACCCCAGGTGATGTAATTCTACTCCCGTCCTCTGTACTCCTTAGTAATCACAAACACTCACTGCTGAGCGAGTGTTCAACCCCAGGTACTGTCATTATACTCCTGTCCTCTGTACTCCTTAGTAATCACACACACTCACTGCTGAGCGAGTGTTCAACCCAGGTGCTGTCATTCTACTACTCCTCCTCTGTACTCCTTAGTAATCACACACACTCACTGCTGAGCGAGTGTTCAACCCCAGGTGCTGTCATTCTACTCCCATCCTCTGTACTCCTTAGTAATCACACACACTCACTGCTGAGCAAGTGTTCAACCCCAGGTGCTGTCATTCTACTCCTGTCCTCTGTACTCCTTAGTAATCACACACACTCACTGCTGAGCAAGTTTTCAACCCCAGGTGCTGTCATTCTAATCCCTTCCTCTGTAATCCTTAGTAATCACACACTCACTGCTGAGCGAGTATTCAACCCCAGGTACTGTCATTATACTCCAGTCCTCTGTACTCCTTAGTAATCACACACACTCACTACTGAACAAGTGTTCAACCCCCTGTGCTGTAATTCTACTCCCGTCCTCTGTACTCCTTAGTAATCACACACAATCACTGCTGAGCGAGTGCTTAACCCCATGTGCTGTCATTCTACTCCCGTCCTCTGTACTCCTTAGTAATCACACACACTCACTACTGAACAAGTGTTCAACCCCGGGTGCTGTAATTCTACTCCCATCCTCTGTACTCCTTAGTAATCACACACACTCACTGCTGACGAGTGCTTAACCCCAGGTGCTGTAATTCTACTCCCATCCTCTGTACTCCTTAGTAATCACACACACTCACTGCTGAGCGAGTGCACAACCTCAGGTGCTTTCATTCTACTCCCGTCCTTTGTACTCCTTAGCAATCATACACACTCACTGCTGAGCGAGTGTTCAACCTCAGGTGCCATGCCCTGAACTTGTGCCTTTGACCTCCACTAGCATTTTTTGCAGCCTGCCCTGACCTTGTGCCTGTGACCTCGACTCCGATTTTCTGACCTGCCGCCTGCCCTGACCTTGTGCATGTGACCTTGACTGTGATTATCCACTGCCTGCCCTGACCTTATGCCTGTGACTATAATTGTTCACGGCCTGCACTGACCTTGTGCATGATTTTTTGCGGTCTGCTCTGACATTGTATTTGTGCCCTTGACTAATATTGTTCACTGCCTGCACTGACCTTGTGCCTGGGACCTCAACTATTATTATTCGCCACCTGCCCTGACTTTATGCCTGGTAGCTTGACTACAATTGTTTGCCTCCTGCCCTTACGTTGTGCCTGTGACCTCAACTACGAATGTTCTCCGTCTGCCATGACCTTGTGCATGTGACCTTGACTACGATTGTTCACTGCCTGTCCTGACCTTGTGCCTGTGACCTTGACTATGATTGTTCTTTGCCTGCCCTCACCTTGTGCCTATGACCTCAACTACGATTGTTCACCGCCTGACCTGCTCTTGTACTTGTGACCTTGTTCATGATTGTTCGACATCTGCTCTGACCTTGTGCCTGTGACCTTGACTATGGTTGTTCACCACCTGCCCTGACTTTATGCCTGGTACTTCAACTACAATTGTTTGCCCCCAGCCCTTACGTTGTGCCGGTGACCTCAACTACGAATGTTCTCCATCTGCCCTGACCTTGTGCATGTGACCTTGACTACGATTGTTCACTCCTGCCTCGACCTTGTGCCTGTGACCTTAACTAATTGTTCTGCCATCCTGACTACTTGTTCCTTGACCTCAACTACAATTGTTCTGCGCCTACACCTCTCCTTGTTACCATGTGACCATGTTCATGATTGTTCGCGTATGCTCCTGATTCCTTGTGGGACCTTGACTATAAATTTTCGCTGCTACTCTGACCTTTTTGCCGGGTGACCTTGACTATGTTGTTCACCACCTGCCCGGGACTTTATGCCTGGTACTTCTACTACAATTGTTTGCCCCCAGCCCTTACGTTGTGCCGGTGACCTCAACTACGAATGTTCTCCATCTGCCCTGACCTTGTGCATGTGACCTTGACTACGATTGTTCCCCTCCTGCCCTCACCTTGCGCCTATCACCTTAACTACAATTGTTCGCCACCTGAGCTGAGCTTGTTCCTGTGACCTCGACTACGGTTGTTCTGCGACCACACTACACCTCTGCCTTGTCCTCCAGTACCATGCTTAGACGCCAGCTATCACCGCTGGTGACCTCGATGGGGGTAGTGATCCATGAGTTCTCTTGTGGCAGAGTTCGAGCCCCCTTGCTAGGGTTGTGGGTGGAGACCAGGGGGACCGACACAGAGGGTCCACTCCTGTACATGACACTAAGGGCGACCTGTATGATCGAGTTTTTCACCCTTTTTCTGGTGTAAAATGCGCCTAAGTGAGCAGCTACAATGTCTAATGCCCCTAATGAATGTGTTAGGTGCATTGTTCGTAAGACTCAATGCTTTTTAATACGCGTAACATGAGGGGGCGCTCCGGGGTGTTCTGGGGGTGTTCAGGGGGCTTTAGGGTGTGGGGTGTTGTGGGGGCGTTCTGGAAGTGTTCTGGGAGCATTCTGGGGGCGTTCTGGGATGTTCTGGGAGTGTTCTGGGGGTGTTCTGGGGGTGTTCTGGGGTGTTCTGGGAGTGTTCTGGAGGTGTTCTGGGGGTGTTCTGGGGGCGTTCTGGGGGTGTTCTGGGGTGTTCTGGGGGTGTTCTGGGGGTGTTCTGGGGGTGTTCTGGGGGGGTTCTGGGGGTGTTCTAGAGGGTTCGGGGGTGTTCTGGAGGGTTCTGGGGGTGTTCTGGGAGTTCTGGGGGTGTTCTGGTAGCGTTCTGCAGGTGTTCTGGGGTGTTCTGGGGGTGTTCTGGGTGTTCTGGGGTACTGGGGGTTCTGGACTTTGAGGGCGTTCTGGGGATTCTGGGGTGTTCTGGGGCGGTTCTGGGGTTTCTGGGGTGTTCTGAGGGTGTTCTGGGGGCGTTCTGGGGGCGGCGCACCACGCTCGTAATATTAGACACATCTATGAATGTGGTTCAGTAAAACTAAGTGCATTACTGCTCGGACAGGCAGACCTATGTCAGTGTGCTCTGCCTGAGCCTGAGGAGTCGCAGTGGAGATAGATTTGCCGTAAGAGGCAAAAATATCCAATATTTCTCAATTTCCACCAGTGCAATAATAAAAAGTAATTTCTGATAATTATCAAACTATAGGACAAATAATTATTTAAATTTAATAAAAAATGGTATCATATACAATGAATATAAAAATATATAATATCCCAAAAATATAAAAATATCTCCTATACAATGTATTTAAATACACGTCGGTTGCCGCGGCCAAAACCTCGTTCAAACCTCGCCTTAAACTCGGGTCTCCCGACGGTGTTTTGCGGCGTGATCGCGGCGAGGTTATCGCCGCGGTCACGGCGCGGGTGGTGCGCAGATTGGGGCGCGGTTTGCGGCGAGATTTTCCCCCACACAAATTAATAGGCAGGGCAAAACCTGCGCCGAGAATCGCGGCCCAACCGCGCACCACCCGCGCCGAAATCCACGGCCAAACCAGCGGCGACACCGCGCGGCTGCCGCGCTGAAGACTCTCTATCAGAATTGACAGGAGACTTCTCAAACACGCGCGGCCAAAACCGCGGTGTGTGCACAGCAACGTGGTTTCCCATAGGAAACCATGTAATAAAAACTGGGGGCTTTTGGGGGCGCATTTGGACGGGGTTTTGGCCGCGGCAACCTTTGCCAAAAACCCGCGGCTAAATCCCCCGGGGTTAAAACGGGGGCCTTTAAGAGTAGGAAATTTTTGGGAAGTATAAACTGAATATGGCCTAGGCTCCTCTATGGTGTCAAAAGTCTACTTCTGAGGGCCAATTAGCTGGATTTGGTTGCCCAAAAAAAACTACAACGGTACAAAAAACTCATAAAATAGTTCTATTCCATAGAAAGGACGGCACATAATTATTTTATAATTGCAAAGTTATCATTTTTAAAATTTTTCTTTGATTTTCGAGCCCCCAGAAAAATAAGGCTCTGTGATTTTTCTACCTTTCCCCAGTTTTTTTTCCCCAATAACGTCTGGGAATCCTTTAGCTACTTTCCCCTTTTAATGGGCCCTTTTATTCATTTTTTTCCTTTTTAGAAATTTACCGCCCCATCCCGCTGGGGCGGGAAAACGTTTTGGGAGGTTTCCCAAAACAGATATTTTTCCCCCCAAACGTTTTCCAAAATGCCCCTGCGAAACTCAAAGAGATTGTAGACGACGTAATCTCACTCCAGTTCACACTTTGGCAAGGTCACGACAGCCGAAGGTCAAGAAGAATGAGCAAGCTCTTGGGTTTTGCAATCGAATTTAGGGGGGAAAAGGAAGGGCCCTGTTGTGAAGGAGGGAAACGGGGGAGAGTGGGTGAAACCCGAGGAGAGTCATGCGATAAGTCTGTGGCACCGACTGGAGGTCACTGGAAAAAAAATACTATAGTACGAAACGTTGCCAAGATGGTTGCAGAGGCTTTGGAAACTCTTGGGTAGACTGAGGTCAGGAGGAAGGGTTGGGGCTGTGTGAACACTCCTGATTTTGTGCTTTGTTGGAAAAATAAAAGGGTTAAGCAATTTAAAAGTAGAGAAGTAGAACATAGCAGCACCTGACCCCTTTTCCCCTTTAAAAGGGGTTTTCTCATTTTTTTAAAATTTGGTTTTTCAGAAAAGGGGGGACAGTGAAAACAAGCAATTTTGAAATTTGGGAAAACGTCATTTGCAAGTTGTCTTTTTTCCCCAGTCTCCTTTATTTTTTGGGTTTTTTTTAAGCACTGTTCCCCAGTGCCGGTCGGTTTCCCTCCTCCTTTCTTTTTCATTGGCTAAACGGCTCTAAAAATTTTTACATTCGGGTCTGGCCCCAGATGTATTCACGGGAGGGGTGCTTTCCCCTGCCTCTCTCATGGGGAATAAGGGGGGGAAAACAATTTCACTCTGAAACGCAGCGGCTGATAGTAACATGCAGCTGCTTCAACAATCGGAAAACAGCAAAATTTTTGTTTGGGGGGCTTATGCCCTGCTTTGTAAACAAAAAAAGGAAAAACAGATTGTGCTGCTCGGGGATGATTTTCTTTAAAAGGACTGGATTCAACTGTAACAAACCTCCAGCTGCTCTATTAGGGGAGCTAGGTGGATGGCTCCTTCTCTATTAGGGGTGGTAGGTGGATGACTCCTGCTCTTTTAGGGGAGGCATGTGGGTGGCTCTTCCTGCTCTTTTTGGGGAAAAGGGTTTGTGAAAGTTGGCTTCTCCCTCGTTAGGGATCTAGGTGGGTGGCTCCTGCTCTTTTAGTGGAGACAGCTGTATGGGTCCTGCGCTGCCATGAGAGGTAGATGTGTGGCTCCTGCTTGCCCAAGGGGGGGCAGAGGAAGACTTTTGCTTTTTTTAGGGGGGGGCCAGGGGGGAGGGCCCCAAATTATTTTTAGGGGGGGCAGGTGGGTGGCTCCTCCCTTCTTTTTAGGGGGGGCAGGTGGGTGGCTCCTGTTCTGTTAGGGGAGAAGGGTGGGCGGCTCCTGCTCTTTTAAAGGGATGGGGGGGTATTTTCCCCTCCTAAATCTAGGTGGGGGGCTCCTGCTTATTGGGAGGCAGGGGGAGTGGCTCCTGCTCTTTTTGGGGGAAGGGTGGGGGGTTCCTGCTCTTTTAAAGGGGGAAGGGGGGGGGGGGTTTTTCCTGCTCTGTTAGGGGGGGAAGGGTGGGGGCCCCTTTGCTCTGTTGGGGGAAAAGGGGGGGGGGGCTCCTGCTCTGTTAGGGGAAAAGGGGGGGGTTTCCCTGTTTTTGGGGAAAAGGGGGGGGGGGGGGGGGGGGGGGCCCCCTGTCTTTTGGGGGGAAAGGGGGGTGGGGGGCTCCTGCTTTTTGGGGGGAAAGGGTGGGCACCCTGCTCTTTTTTAGGGAGGGAGGTGGGGGGGCCCCTGCTTTGTTGGGGGAGAAGGGGGGGGGCTCCTGCCCCGTTAAAGGAGAGGGGGGGGGTTTCCATCTGTTAGGGGAGAAGGGTGGGCAGCTCCTGCTCTTTTAAAGGGAGGTAGGTGGGGGGGCCCCTTTCTCTTTTGGGGGGAGAAGGGGGGGGGGCTCCTGATCTGTTCGGGGATAAGGGTGGGGGCTCCTCCCTCTGTTGGGGGTAAAGGGGGGGGGGTTTCCCTGTTTTTTTTTGGAGAAAAGGGTGGGGGCCCCGGGTTTCTGTTAGGGGAGAAGGGGGGGGGGCTCCTGTTCTTTTAGGGAAAAAGGGGTGGGGGGCCTCCTGCTCTTTTAAAGGGGAGAAGGGGGGGGGCCCCTTTTTCTGTTGGGGGAAAAGGGGGGGGGGGCTCCTTTTCTGTTAGGGGAGAAGGGGGGGGGCTCCTGCTCTGTTAGAGGAGAAGGGTGGGGGGCCCCTGCTTGGGGGGAAAAAGGGTGGGGGCCCCTGTTCTGTTAGGGGAGAAGGGTGGGGGGCACCTGCTCTTTTAAAGGGGAAAAAAAAGGGTGGGGGCTCCTGCTTGTTAGAGGAAAAAGGGGGGGGGGCCCCTTTTCTGTTGGGGGGGGAAGGGGGTGGGGCTCCCTGCACTTTTTGGGGAGAAGGGTGGGGGGCTCCTGCCCCTTTAGGGGAGAAGGGGGGGGCCCTCCTGTTTCTGTTGGGGGAAAAGGGTTTGGGGGGGCCCCCTGCTCTGTTAGGGAGAAGGGGGGGGGGCATGCTCTGTTAGGGGAAAAGGGGTTTGGGGGTTTCCTTTTTCTGTTAGCGGAGAAGGGGGGGCGGCCCCTGCTCTGTTAGGGGAGAAGGGGGGGGGGCTCCTGCTCTGTTAGGAGGAGAAGGGTGGGGACTCCTGCTCTGTTAGGGAGAGGGTGGGGGGCTCCTGCCTGTTAAAAGGAAAAAGGGTGGGGGGTCCTTTTCCCTGTTGGGGGAAAAAGGGGGGGGGGCTCCTGTTTTTGTTAGGGGAGAAGGGGGGGGGGTTTCCTGCTCTGTTAGGGGGAAGGGTGGGGGCCCCGGTTTCTTGGGGGGAAAAAGGGTGGGAAAGCTCCTGCCTTTGGGGGAGGTAGGGGGGGGGGGCCCCCCCCTTCTCTGTTGGGGGGAAAAAGGGGGGGGGCCCTCCTGCTTCGGGTTAGGGGAAAGGGGGGGGGGCCCCCTGCTCTGTTAGGGGGGGGTAGGTGGGGGGGGGCCCCTGCTTTTTTAGGGGGAAGGGGGGGGGCCCCCCTGTTCTTTTGGGGGGGAAGGGGTGGGGGGGCTTCAGCTCTTTTAAAAAAAAAAGGGGAAAAAAAAAGGGGGGGGGCTCCTTTTCTTTTTAGGGAAAAGGGGGGGGGCCCCTGCCTGTTAGGGGGAAGGGTGGGGGGGCCCCTGTTCTGTTGGGGGAAAAGGGGGGGGGGGCTCCTGTTTCTGTTAGGGGAGAAGGGGGGGGGGTTTCTTTTTTCTTTTAGGGGAGAAGGGGGGGGGGGGGCCCCTTTCTTTTTAGGGGAAAAGGGGGGGGCTCCTGTTCTGTTAGGGGAAAAGGGTGGGGGCTCCTGCTCTGTTGGGGGGAAAAGGGGGGGGGGGCCCCTGCTCGGGTTTAGGGGAGAAGGGGGGGGCCCTGCTCTGTTAGGGGAGAAGGGGGGCCCGCCTGTTGGGGGGAAAGGGGTTTGGGGGCTCCTGCTCTTTTGGGGGAGAAGGGTGGGGGGGCCCCTGTTCTTTTAGGGGAAAGGGGGGGGGGGGTCCTGCTCTTTTTAGGGGGAAGGGGGGGGGGGGCCCCTGCACGTTGGGGGAGAAGGGGGGGGGGCCCCTTTTCTTTTTGGGAAAGGAAAGGGTTTGGGGGGGCTCCTGTTCTGTTAGGGGGTAGGTGGGGGGCTCCTGCTCTGTTAGGGGAGAAGGGTGGGGGCTCCTGCTCTGTTAGAGGAAAAGGGTTTGGGGGGCTCCTGTTCTTTTTAGGGGGAAGGGGGGGCCCTGTTCTTTAGGGGAGAAGGGTGGGGGGGGTCCTGCTCTGTTAGGGGAGACGGGGGGGGGGCTCCTGCTCTGTTTGGGAGAAGGGGGGGCGGCTCCTGCTCTGTTAGGGGGGGAAGGGTGGGGGCTCCTTTTCTGTTAGGGGAGAAGGGGGGGGGCCCCTGTTTGTTAGGGGAAAAGGGTGGGGGTCCTTTTTCGTTAGGGAAGGGGGGGGGGCCCCCTGTTTCTGTTGGGGGGAAAAGGGGGGGGGCCCTACTTGTTAGGGGAGAAGGGTGGGCAGCTCCTGCTCTGTTAGGGATGGTGGGTAGTTCGCTCCTGATCTAGGTCAGTGGCTCCTGCTCTATTAGGTGATATAGGTGGAGCTATTTAGTTACTGGGCATACGTACTGTTCAGGATACAGGCACCTCATCTACCATAGGAGCCGCACATCACTTTTTTTTTCCCTTTAAATGTCACAATGCACTTAGAAACTTTTCTTTTTGGGGGGGGGGCATTTTGGGGTTAAATTGTATAGAAGGAGGTACTTTTTATTTCTGAAAAGGGGACGCAAGGCCAAATTTGCTTGGGAACCTCTGCTACATATTGGCCACTGACCAATATTGAGCAATGAATATGGAATTTTCCCAAAGACAGTAACCCTGTTTCCCCAAAAAAAAAGGGACTTTAAATTTTGGGGGCTCCTAAGACTTTTTTTTGGGGGATGTTTTTTTTTTCTTTTTGAGCAAAAATTTAACATTTTTTTGTGGAAAAAAATAAAACCTTTTAATAATATCCGTAGAGTTTCTTCACAAACATTAAATAAGCACCCCAAAAAAATTGCAAAAAAAAATACCTATGTCTTTTTTTGGGGGGATGTCTTTTTTTTCGGGGGTTGTCTTTTTTTTCGGGAGATGTCTTTTTTTCGGGGGTTGTCTTAATTCAGGAGATGTTTTTTTTTTCATGAGATGTTAATTTTCAAGGATGTTTTTTTTTTTCCCAGGAGTTGTTTTAAATTTTTAGGAGATGTCTTATTTTCGGGGATGTTTTAAATTTTCGGAGGATGTTTATTTTCGGGGGGATGTCTTATTTTCAGGGACGCTTTTTTTCAGGGGAACGTCTTATTTTTGGGGAGATGTCTTTTTTTCCCGGGGGGTTTGTCTTATTTTCGGAGGATTTTTATTTTAAAGGGGGGGGGGGGGGGGGGGGGGGGGGGGGGGCGGGGGGGGGGGGGGGAACGGGGGTGGGGGGGGTTTCTTTATTTTCAAGGAGGGTTTTATTTTTGGGAAATTTTTGTCTTATTTTCGGGGGATGTTTTATTTTCGGGAGAGGGTCTTTTTTTTCAGAGGACGTCTTTTTTCAGAGGATGTCTTTTTTTTTAGGAGATGTCTTATTTTGGGAGGATGTCTTATTTTCGGGGGGTTTGTCTTAAATTTTTCGGAGGATGTTTATTTTCAGAGGATGCCCCTTATTTTTAGGAAAATGTCTTATTTTGGGAAAGGATGTCTTATTTCGGGAAATTTTCTTATTTTTGGGGAGATGTCTTATTTTCGGGGTTTCCCTTATTTTCGGGAAAATGTCTTTTTTTCGGAGGATGTTTTAAATTTTAAAGGAGGACGTTTTAAATTTTCAGAGGATGTTTTTTTTTTAGGAAGGCCCTTTACCCCCGGAGGTGTCTTATTTTCGGGGATGTCTTATTTTCAGGGGATGTCTTATTTCGGGAGATGTCTTATTTTCAGGAGATGTCTTATTTTCAGAAGATGTATTATTTTCAGGAGATGTTTTTTTCGTGGATGCCCTTTTTTTCCCAGGAGATGTCTTTTTTTTCAGGAGATTCTTTTTTTTCGGGAGATGTTTTATTTTCATGAAAATGTCAAATTTTGGGGGGATGTCTTTTTTTCCCCGGGGAGGGTTTTAAATTTTCGGGGGATTTTCTTATTTTCAGGAGAGGTTTTTATTTTCGGGGGATTTTCTTTTTTTTTCAGGAGATGTTTTATTTCGGAGGATGTCTTTTTTTTGGGGGGAATGTCTTATTTTCGTGAATTCTTTTTTTTCGGGGGGATGTCTTATTTTCAGGAGACATTTTTTTTTTAAGGAGACTCTTATTTTCAGGAGATGTTTTTTTTTGGGGAAGGGCTGTTTTCAGGAGAGGGTTTATTTTCGGGGGTTGTCTTTTTCCCCCAGGAGATGTTTTTTTTTTGGGGGGGATGTCTTATTTTCGGGGATGTCTTTTTTTCGGGGTGTCTTATTTTGGGGAGATGTCTTATTTTGGGGAGATGCCCTTATTTCCCGGGGAGATGTCTTTTTTTCGGGGGATTTTCTTATTTTCGGAACATGTCTTATTTTTGGGAGATGTCTTTTTTTTTGGGGGTTGTTTTTTTTTGGGGGTTATGTTTTTTTTTGGGGGAAAGTTTTTTTTTCCGGGGATGTTTTAAATTTTCAGGGGATGTTTATTTTCGGGAAACCCGTCTTATTTTGGGGAGGATATCTTTTTTTCAGGGATGTTTTATTTTGGGGGGATGTCTTTTTTTCGGGGTATGCCCTTATTTTGGGGGGATGTTTAAATTTTAGGAGATTCAAATTTTGGGGGAATGTCTTATTTCAGGAGATGTCTTATTTTCGGGGGGATTTTAAATTTTCGGGCTTTCCCTTTATTTTCGGGGAGTTTGTTTTAATTTTTGGGGGATGCCCTTTATTTTGGGGGGAATTTTTTATTTTCGGGTATGTTTTTTTTTTGGGGGTATGTCTTATTTTCGTGAGATGTCTTATTTTCGTGAGATGTCTTTTTTTCGGGGGATGTCTTATTTTCAGGAGATGTCTTATTTTCGTGGGATGTATTATTTTCGGGGGATGTGTTATTTTCGGGACATGTGTTATTTTTAGGAGATGTCTTATTTTCGGGGGTTGCCCTTTTTTTTCAGGAGATTCTTATTTTCGGGGGATGTCTTTTTTTTCCGGGGAATATCTTATTTTCGGGGGATTCTTTTTTTCGAGGTTGTCTTATTTTCAGGAGAGGGTCTTATTTTCAGGAGATGTCTTATTTTGGGGGGTTATTCTTTTTTTTGGGGGATGCCCTTATTTTCGGGGGTGTGTCTTATTTTCAGGAGATGTGTTATTTCGGGAGATGTCTTTTTTTTCGGAGGATGTTTTTATTTTCGGGAGATTTCTTTTTTTTTGGAGGTTGTTTTTTTTTTCGGAGATTTCTTTTTTTGGGGGGAAAAATTTTTTGGGAGATGTCTTTTTTTCGGGGGATGTTTTTTTTTGGGGGGAAATTCTTATTTTGGGGGATGTCTTATTTCAGGAGTTTGTTTTTTTTTCAGGAGATGTTTTAATTGTGGGAGGATTTTTTTTTCCCTTCAGGAATGCCCTTTTTTTGGGGGGATTTTTTTTTTCGGGGGATGCCCAAAATTTTCGGGGGAGGTTTTTTTTTTCCGGGGGATGTTTTTTTTTTTCGGGTATGTCTTTTTTTTCGGGAGAAGTCTTTTTTTTCGGGGAAATGCCCTTTTTTTCGGAAAAAGTCTTATTTTCAGGAGATTTTCCTTTTTTTTCAGGAGTTTGTCAAATTTTTTCAGGGGGGCTTCTTTTTTCCGGAGGATGTCTTATTTTCGGGGGATGTCTTATTTTCAGGAGATGTCTTATTTTCAGGAGATGTCTTATTTTCAGGGGGATGTCTTATTTTCGGGAGATGTCTTATTTTCAGGAGATGTCTTATTTTCGGGGGATGTCTTATTTTCGGGAGATGTCTTGTTTTCAGGGTATGTCTATTTTCGGGAGAAGTCTTTTTTTCGGAGAAGTCTTTTTTTGGGGGGATGCCCTTTTTTTCAGGGTTTGTTTTTAAATTTCGGGGGATGCCCTAATTTCCCGGACTTTTCCTTATTTCGGGATGTCTTATTTTCGGGGGATGTCTTATTTCGTGAGATGTCTTTTTTTTCGGGATGTCTTATTTTCGGAGAGGGTTTTTTTTCGGGGGATGACTTTTTTTGGGGGGTATGTCTTTTTTTTCGGGGAGGGCTTTTTTTTCGGGAGATGTTTTATTTTCAGGAATGTTTTTTTTTTTCGGGGGATGCCCTTTTTTTTTCGGGGATGTTTTAATTTTGGGGATTCTTTTTTCAGGAGAGGTCTTTTTTTCGGGGTATGTCTTATTTTAAGGAGATGTCTTATTTCGGGCGATGTCTTATTTTCGGGGGGGATGTCTTTTTTTCCCGGGAAAATGTCTTTTTTTGGGGGGATGTCTTATTTTCGGGAAAATTTTCCTTTTTTCCGGGGGATGTTTTTATTTTTCGGGATGTTTTTTTTTTGGGGGGAAGCCCTTATTTTGGGGGGTGTTTATTTTGGGGGATGTCTTATTTTCGGGAGACCTTTTTTTGGGGGGGATGTCTTATTTTCGGGAATGTCTTATTTTCGGGGGATGTTTATTTTCGGGAGTTTTCCCTTATTTTGGGGGATGTCAAAATTTCGGAGGTTTTGCCCTTATTTTGGGAGATGTTTTTTTTTTCGGGAAAAGGGTCTTTTTTTTTTCAGGAATGCCCCTTATTTCCGGAGGATGTCTTTATTTTCGGGGATGTCTTTTTTTTCGGGGAGATGTCTTTTTTTTCAGGAGTTTCTTTTTTTTCAGGAGATTCTTATCTTAAAGGAGATGTCTTATTTTCGGGGATTTTTTTTTTTTGGGGGGTTTTCTTTTTTTCCCCGGGGGATGTCTCTTTTGGGGGGATGTCTTTTTTTGGGGGGAATGCTTTTTTTTCAGGGGATGTCTTATTTTTTCGGGAATTGTCTTTTTTTCGGGTATGTCTTATTTTGGGGGAGAAGTCTTATTTTCAGGAGAGTCTTATTTTGGGGGGAATGTCTTATTTTCAGGAGATGTCTTATTTTCCCGGGAGATGCAAATTTTCCCAAGGGAGCGGTCTTTTTTTCCGGGAGGGTCTTTTTTGGGGGGATGTCTTATTTTCGTGAGATGTCTTATTTTCAGGAGATGTCTTATTTTCGGGAGATGTCTTATTTTCGGGGGATAAATTTTTTTTGGGGTTGTTTTTAATTTTCCCGGGGGGATGTCTTATTTTCGGAGATGCTTATTTTCGGGGGTTGCTTTTTTTTCGGGGATGTCTTTTTTTCGGGGAAAGTCTTTTTTTTTAGGAGATGTCTTATTTTCAGGAGTGCCCTTATTTGGGAGATGTTTTTTTTCAGGGGAGGGCCTTATTTTGGGGGAGATGTCTTTTTTTCGGGGGATGTCTTTTTCGGGAGATGTCTCATTTTCGGAGTTTCTTATTTGGGGAAAGATGTTTTAAATTTTGGGGGGATGTTTATTTTCGGGAGATGTTTTTTTTCCCGGGGTTGTCTTTTTTGGGGGGTTGTCTTTTTTCTGGGGTTGCTTATTTTGGGGGGAAAAGTTTTATTTTCGGGTGATGTGTTATTTTCGGGCGATGTCTTATTTTCGGGGGATGTCTTATTTTCGGGGGATGCCCTTATTTTCAGGAGTTGTTTATTATCGGGGGATTTTTAAATTTTCGGGGGATGTTTTTTTTTCGGGTTTTTTTATTTTGGGGGGAAATGTCTTTTTTCGGGAATGTCTTATTTTCGGGGGATGTCTTATTTTCGTGAGATGTCTTTTTTTTCGGGGGAAGTCTTATTTTCGGGGGAGGTCTTATTTTCGGGGATTGTCTTATTTTGGGGAAAAGGTCTTATTTTCGGAGGAGCCCTTTTTTTAAGGAAAATGTCTTTTTTTTCGGGGGATTCTTTTTTTCGGGAGTTTATCTTATTTTCGGGGGTTTGTAAAATTTGGGGGTAGGTCTTATTTTGGGGGAATGTCTTTTTTTTCGGGAGTTTCCCCTTTTTTTCGGGAGTTGTCTTTTTTGGGGGGTATGTCTTATTTTCGGGGGTGGGGTTTTTTTTCAGAGAGGGCTTATTTCGGGGATGTTTATTTTCGGGGATGTCTTATTTTGGGAGATGTTTTTAATTTTTGGGGGATGTCTTATTTCGTGAAAAAGTTTTTAATTTTGGGGGGAAATGTCTTTTTTTTCGGGAGATTTTTTTATTTTCGGGTTTGCTGTCTTATTTTCGGAGGATGTCTTATTTTCAGGTGCTGTCTTATTTTCTGAGGATTTTCTTTTTTTTGGGGGGGATGTCTTTTTTTCGTGAGATGTCTTATTTTGGGGAGTTTGTCTTTTTTTCCCGGGAAAGATTTTCTTTTTTTCCCGGGAGATTTTCTTATTTTAGGAGTTTTTCTTTTTTTCCCGGGGAGGGTCTTTTTTTCAGGGATGTCTTATTTTCGGGAGATTCTTTTTTTCGGGAAAATTCTTATTTGGGAGATTTCTTATTTTCGGGAGAGGGTTTATTTTCGGGAAAATGTTTTAAATTTTTCAGGAAAATGTTTATTTTCGGGGGGATGTCTTATTTTCAGGAGAGGTCTTATTTTCAGGAGATTTTCTTTTTTTCGGGGGGATGTTTTTTTCGGGAAGTTTTTTTTTCGGGACGTTTTTTTTTAAAGGAAAAGTCTTATTTTCGGGGGATGTCTTTTTTTCGGGGGGATGTCTTTTTTTCCCGGGGATGTCTTTTTTTGGGGTTTACGGGGGAGACTTTTTTTCCCGGGGATGTCTTTTTTTTCGGGGGATTTTTTTTTTTTTTTCGGGAAGGGTTTTAAATTTTCGGAAATTTTTCCTTATTTTCGGGGATGCTTATTTTCGGGGAAAGCCCCTTATTTTCAGGGATGCCTTATTTTCGGGGGAGGGTTTTTTTTGGGGGGTTTTTTTTATTTTGGGGGGTGTTTTTTTTTCGGGGGATGTCTTTTTTTTCGGGGTAAATTTTTTTTTTTCGGGAAGTTTTTAATTTTCCCGGGGGATGTCCGGTTTAATTTCCCGGGAGTGCCCTTTTTTCCCGGGGGATGCTTTTTTTGGGGGGTTTTCCCTTTTTTTCCCCAGAGATGTCTTTTTTTTCGGAGATTTTATTTTCAGGAGATGTCTTTTTTTTGGGGAGATGTTTTTATTTCGGGATTTTTTTTTCGGGGGATGTCTTTTTTTTGGGGGGAAAAATTTTTTTTTCGGAAAATTGTCTTTTTTGGGGGAAATTTTCCCTTATTTTCAGGAGATTTCTTTTTTTTCCGAGGATGCCCTTTTTTTTCGGGGGATGTCTTTTTTTCGGGATTTTTTTTCGGAGATGTCTTATTTTGGGGGGAAAATTTTTTGGGTTTTTTAAATTTTTCGGGGTTTGTTTTTATTTTTGGGGATTTCTTTTTTTCCCAAGGAAGGGCTTTTTTTTGGGGGGTGTTTTATTTTGGGGGATGTCCTTTTTTTCCAGGGAGTTTTTTTTTGGACTTTTTTTCAGGAGGAAGCCCTTATTTTGGGGAGATGTCTTTTTGGGGGTTTTTAGGAAAGCCCTTATTTTTTCCCGGGAGATGTCTTTTTTTCGGGAAAATGTCTTTTTTTTGGGGGGGTGTTTTTATTTTCGGGAGATGTTTTTATTTTCGGGGATGCCCTTTTTTTCCCGGGGGGTTTTGTCTTTTTTTTTGGGGATGTCCTTTTTTTCCCGGGGTTTTTTTTTGG